>VDFB02373503.1:0-53782 GCA_007258455.2 Sequoia sempervirens
TTTTGAAAATATTTAATTTAAATTCATCTTTTAATCAATTTTCATTCACCAACCGAAGTTCTATCTTGCAAATTTTAAATTTTAATCACCTCTGACGCTCTGGAAAATTCATCTGTGAAGAACTCAATCAAAATCATCTAGGCGATTCACTTCAAATTCGTTGTCTAGAGAAATTCATCTTGAAAACACATTTTATCCACTTTGCCTTAGAAAATTTTAAATTCTCCCTTAGGAAAATTTCACAATTCAAGCACCGATCAAATTCTTTATGCTGAAGGCCTTGGCGAAGTGCAGAAGACATGGAAATCCATTTCTCATCGAAGATCATTAGTACCCAGAAGAAAATTTTCTCGAAAACGTGATGAATCCATGGGTACACAACGAACGGGTTCATTTAAATTTTTAAAATTTTGAACCTTAGAAAAATATTATTCAATCAATTTAAATCCGTTCTTCATCTCTGTGAACAACCTGTGTTGCGCTGACTCGAAGAATTTTTAAATTTATCCTGCAATGCCAGCATTCTCTGACTTCATCTCTGGCAATTCATTCGTGCCCCAAGAAAAATTTCATCACCTCCATGCCTAGGCATATTTTCTCAAGGAAGAAAATATTTTACCTTAGAAAAAATTTTAAATCATTTAGCATTTTGAAAATTTTGCCTTGGGAAATATTTTTTTATTTCATCTTCATTCATTTTCCTGTGAGAGAAATTTTATTTCATCAATTCATTTGGAAAATTTTCCATGAAAGCACATCATACTTGAATTCCAACACCTAGCATGTTTAATTTTCACCACCTTATATACTTTAGGCGCATATGACACTTAGGAAAAATTTTCATCACTTAGCACTTTCAACGCCTATGTTTTCACCACCTTATATACTTTAGGCGCATATGACACTTAGGAAAAAATTTCATCACTTAGCACTTTCAACGCCTATGTTTTCACTTCACCTTCAACACCTTGGGCGCATTTCTCATGTTCAAGAGAATGAAAACTTTCAACGCCTCCAACAAGTGACCCTTGAGCTTCCTTAATTTTGTCTTTACATGCCCTCACTTGGGCGCATTTGAGCATGAGAGGAGGACGAATTTCTAACTTAGAAACTTTTTGGATTTGCTTTGACTTGTTGACTTCTTGTGAACTTGGGCGCATTTTGCCATATGTGGTGGATAAACTTTGTTGACCCTTTGACTAGCTATCCTTGGGCGCGTTTGAGCATGCATGGGGAACTTTTCAAACGCCACCTTGTTTTGTTGACTCTTGACTTTCCCTCTTTTGTCTTCACATGGCCCCATTTGGGCGCATTTTGCCATGCATGAAGGATGGGCGCATTTCCAGGGTGGTGGAGGATATTTATACTTAGCCATTTTTCTTTGGAGTCATCCACTCTGAGGGCGCATTTAGCTATGTGTGCAAGATGAAACATTTTGACCTCTTTGACTTGCTTGTTGCATGGGTGCATTTTGCCATAGGAGGTGGATGAGTTTTATACTTAGAAGATTTTGCTAGCATTTGGCTTGCATGTGGGCGCATTTTGGCATGGGAGGAGGACGAGTTTTGTTGACCTCCTTGACTTTCTTGGGCGCATTTCCTACTTGATGAAGGATGGGCGCAAATGGAGGGTGGTGGAGGATGAAATCCATGCCTTAGAATTTTCCTGACATTTCTACATTGCATGAGGGCGCATTTTCATGTTGATGTAGGATGAAGTCTCAGACTTAGCCGTTTTTTCTTCGTCTTCGCCAGTTCCTCCATGCCTTACTATAAATAGTAAGTCTCTTGATTTTCACACTTCAGAGGCTCAGATCGTTTTGAAATTTTAAACACTGCATCTTCACGACCTTGTGGGCCTGTCGACACTGCTATTTTGGGTTGGCCTACTATTTTTAGCCCATTTCTGAAGGTGGTTTGCTATTTATAGTAACTGCCTGCTTCTGATACCTCCACAACTCCGTTTGACTTGAAATTCGAATGATGCGCTCCTCACCACGTGACCCGCTTGTTGGCATCGGCGCCTGTTGTTGACTTTCTATTTTTAGCCTGTTTCCAAAATGACTTACTATAAATAGTAAGTGCTCCGTTTGCCCTCAAATTTTATCAGCAGATAGCTTGGAGGATGTTGATCGCGGTGGTTTACACCGGTTTTCGAAAATTTTGACTTTTTACCCCCTCTTTTCGGGCCCCGAAGCTGGAAACCCTAATTTGACTTGCATGCATATTAAATGACCTTTGTTTGTCTTGTTTTTGTTGCATTGCGATCAGTTTGTGATTCTGAAGTGCGGGAGGCGGCTGTCAAGATGCACCTGCTAAAAATAGTAAGTTCCTAAATGAGTGACCATCTCCGTTTGCATGTCACATCACTGCGAAGCTCTCGAAAAACCCATAAGGAATATGCAGAAATGCAAAGAAAATCCTGACATGCAAACCCTAAAAATAGCCTCTGAAGGCTAAACTCTGAAAGTTGTCATCTCATTTTGCATGTTATACTGTCACGAAGGTCTCAGAAAACCTAGAAGGAATCCTCAGACATGCACTGAAGAACTCTACATCCAAGCCCTAAAATCTGCTCCGGAAGCTGAACTGATAAAAATAGCAAGTTGTCAGTTTTAGCTCAAATTTTGCACATGAGCAGCTTGATGTGTTCTGGACGCAGTGTGACTGTTAAAACTCCGAAAGTGTCGAGAAAATGTTCCAAATTTCACACTTACTAAAAATAGTAAGTAGCCAGAATCTGATGAAATTTCAATGGAAGCCTGCTGGAAGCACACTAACCACAGTGTTAGTCTTTATTTTCAATTTATTCACCTTGCTTGACCTTGAACTAACCAGGAAAGTACAAACCCTAATTTTCAGACTTGGCCAAAATTCACGTTTAAACTCAATGGCAGAGATATCCCTCAAAAGGCAGACACCAAAAAAGAGACCGACAGAGAGAGAGAGACAAAAACCAAAGCCAACAGACCAGAATGGAGCAAAAATTAGGGGTCCCCATCTTGAATGGGGCGATGTGTGAAAAGGTCACAACAGATAGCAAGAGGACGCGAAAGGTAGTCACTCCAATTATAGAGCCGCCACCAGTTACTACCACACTACCTTCCACTTCCAGATCAAAACCCAGACAGAAAACATTGAGTGGTCCTCCAGAGGGTTCTCAGAATCACAAGATGTCATTAAGTTTGAAGGAAAAGATGCAAGTTGTTGATGTAAATCAGCAAGAACATGTGGATGTAGCCACGGATAATATTGAAACAATGCCAAAGGTTGAAGCAGAACATCCCATTCTTCTGCCACCACTGCAGTCGTCTCTAATTCACATTGACTTGGAGCCAGATTCACCAACTTGTGACATCTCAACACAATCTCACTCATCCGGAGTTGATGGGACTAGAACCAATCCTTCCAACAAAGTTAGCCAAGACTCATCGTCTTGGCTTGAGAACCTCCTGGGTAGTAAGAGGAGAAAGTTGTCTTACCAATTGAACTTTGCAGAATTTGACAATGTCTACCAAGGCACGTCAGAAAAGAAGCTCAAAAAGCAAGTTCATGTGGAGAAGAACGCTAATAATGAGATTGTCATTGAGATTGCCGCACCACTTGAGGACAAAAATGCGGATGAAGTAGAGGTTGACGACTTCACTTTGGTGAAAGCCAACCTTGGTAAAAGCACACGCCAGGCTGATGTAGATCTCTTTGAGGTTGCAACAGTAAGCATGAAGGAAAGAGTGGTCAAAGATGGTGAAGACAAGGCAGCCCTCAAGGCTGAAAACCAACAATTATGGCAATACATCTCCGACCTCCTTCACAGTACTTCAAACATCACCGCCTTGCTTCCACAAATGTTGGAATTACCTACAGAACAAAATCAACTAAGTCAGTTGGTTGTTTATGGGAAACACCTGAGAGACTGGGTAGAAGAGTTCATCACCAGGGGTCGGTTCATACTTGCAAAGTTGTACCAATTGAGGTACAATACTCACGACCTTCGCTCAGAAATCCAAGTATCAGAGCAGAGCATGGCAGTGAGGAAGCCTCGAGATGAGATCACCATTTCAAACTTGAAAATGGCATACAATACAGTCACTACAAAGGAAAACAAAGAGAAGCATTTTACTTGGAGAGAGCAACTCTTCAAAGTAAAAGCCTGCAAAGCAATGTCTATAGAAATCGCTGAGTATAGAAGAAAGGTTGCAAGTGCCATCAATTTCGTAAGAACTTTCGTGTCATAGATTCCTTTCCGGTATCAATGCGAGGATGGCGAGTACGTCGATCTCGGTGACGTGCACTCGAAGTTTCAGAATCTCAAACCTAGTAGTTTCAATGGTGACCCTATTAACTACAAGTTGACTCAAGTTGCAACCATGTCAGCAAAGTTCGATGAATCAACTAAAAAGGGAAGAGAGTTTCAGACTCAGATCATGAATGGCGAGGTGATGTTGGAGAGGCAGTGCATCATGTTTAAGAGTATCGTTTGTCCGAATGCAGAGACAGTTAACAACTGGTTGGAGGACTTGGTTACTCAAGTTGCTGAAGTGTGAACTACTAGTTGGGACGTCCTACCTTTTCCAAAGATAGCATTTAAAACAGCAGTTAAACTTGACGCCGTTTCCAAGTTAACTCACTGTCCCACCTCTCATGCATGTCTATTTTTGAAGACACCTCTTGTACAATGGAGTTCGTTTTAGTTTTAGACCAGTTAACTGATGTAGTCTTTCCAGTTAACTGTTAGTTACATTTGTTTAGACATAGGAATAAATCTTGCCGATTGGAAACACTGAGTGTTAACTCAAGGAGATTTTAGGGTTCCCTACTCCTTTGAGTGTCTATAAATAAGAGCAACCTTGCTCATTGTATTTTAACCATTATTACTATAACAAAATTGTTGCGCCTTTGTGCCTTCAAGCTTTGCTAAAGTCAATATATGTTCACTTTGTTCAAGTGTATTTTGGTTGATCGTATGTTGTATGTTTGTCTTCTTCATACAATTTGCTGTCCCAAAACGTGTAATCATTGATTGAGTTTAAGGAAATAAATCAAAAGTACAATGAGTCTTTGATCCAAAGTCTCAAGATCTTTCCATATTGTTGTTTCTATAATCTTTTTTTTCGATCTACAACTCAAAAGAGTAATGAGCCTTTGAGGGAATTTTGAGATCAAGTTTATCATTTGATGTTTTGTTCTTATAATCTTTATTTCTGATTACACCTCGAAAGAGCAATGAGCCTTCGAGGGAATCCTGAGATCTACTTTATCGTTTGATGTTATACTTTCATAAACTTTATTTCAGCGTACATCTAAAAGAGCAATGAGCCTTCGGATGCGTTCTAAGAGCAAGTTTGTATAAGTTTAGTGTTAGCCAAAATCATTCCCCGTTTACTTCTAAATCCTCTTGCTCTGAATTTACTTGAGGAGATAGAAGCGTTATAAGTTTAGGCCTAGTTGTAGTTGAGATTACGAAACCAAAGAAAACCTCAACTGCAACGCAAAGAGTTTTATAAACCTTGTGCTCTCAGCTGAAATAAAAAGATAGGAACTTCGTTTAAATTTCTTTTTTAATCAGCAAAAGAGGGAGCTTCCCCTCCTAATTTGAAGAGCAGTCTAATTGTGCATAGCCGTCCATTTCCAATCCGCACACCAAAGGCACGAATTGAAATGCCAACAAATTTCTAGTTTTCTCCGGCACTCAACATGCATGTGGATGGTATTTTGGCACCAGAAAACTCTTTAAAAAATAGTTGCCCCCATACAGATTTTTTAGCAGCAGACAATTCAGAATTATTTTGTGGTATTTAAATTTTCCTCAATAATTCCAGCATGTGTTTTTTTTTTAGTATTGCCTTAAGTTACAAGTCTGATATATGTTTTTTAATTCTTTTGTAAGTGTTTATATGTTGCAAGTACTTGCTTTTTCCTGCTGCAAGCAAGTGGTTTGTTAAATAATTTCTTAACAGTGGCACTAGAGCTAGGGAGGTGAGAATTCAATGGACAAGTGCAGATCTGAAGCTCCTTCACCAGAGTTTAAGATCCTGATACTCCAAGAGAAAATCTCAGCTTTGTTTGGTTCACTATAATAGCAGAAAACAATAGTGTAGTGCCTGTTCCACAGTTCAAAGGTGAAGATTTTGATTACTGGAGAAATCAGTCGATAAGGGTATTAATATGGAAAGGAGTATGAAACCTCAAAATTGGAGTATATTGAGCACAAAAGATAAGGCGAAAAAGAAAGAAAATGAGAAAAAAGGATGCTCAATCTTTTTTTCTACATTCAAAGTGCAATAGATCCAAGTATTTATCCAAGAATTATGGGTTGCAAGACATCAAAAAAATAATGGACAACTTTAGAAAGTTCATATCAAGCATTATTACAAGACTCAAACTCAACTCAGATTCAGCAGCTAATTTTTTACCTGAACTCAGACTCGGTGCACCCTTCAATAAATAAACTTTAAAGACACAATAAACTAATCAAATAGAAGCTACTTTGATCACATACACAAGCATGCATCAATTTTTGCTGAAGGAAACAACATTTTTTAATATATAAATATTGTCAAAGTGTTTTAGATGTACAAAACTTATCTATTATGTTGTCCATTGCATCAAAAACAAAAAATCACAATATGGAGTCATTAACTATGGTAGAGTATCACTCATCCCAGCATTGCTAGCTCTTCGCAGAGCCATGTGCTTGTCAAGCACTTGTATCTTAGACAAGTCTATAAGTGCTGCTATAGTCATAGGAGCACTACTTATGATAGGGATTGACTTAGCAAACCATAAGTATAAATGTAATTCAATTACTTGGGACTTAATTGGGAAATTTTGAAGGAACAAAAAAATGTTGCATTTCTATCCAGCATGGACCAAAATGATTTTTTCTTATGATTTCTAAAACTAAAGTGGGCATTTGGGGGCAACACCTGCAATGCAGTCAAGAAGCAGAGCCCCCAACAGAGTTGAGAGGCACTGCAGCTCACAAGAGTATGGGGGCAACCTCTAAGACAACACAAACCTTCATGGCACATGCCATTTTTCATAAATTCATCACTTTCAACTAGCCTTCAAGAGTCCTCCAAACCCTTCAAAAAGTGCTTGACTTTCACACTTTTACATTCAATCTTTAACATTTTTTTTAATTTTCCCTGCCTTAGCTAAGTCTTCCCAATAAGACTTGCCAATTACACATGTCACAAGTCCATGGGACTCGTTTAGGTCTGCCTGTCTCAAGACTCACTAAGTTTGGGTGAGTCCAAGCATGTCTTGTATCTATGAATATCAAGGGATGGATCAAGTAAGGATTGCAAAGCTCAAATCCTAAGCATGAATTTTGAGAATTTAAGAATGAAGGGTAATGAAGAAGTTGAAGATTGCGGTGTTAGAGTGATAGACATAGTGAATAATGAGAACATGTGAGGAGGAAATAAAAGATGATGTGGTTGTGAAAAACTTGGGATCTCTTACACTCAAGTGGATGCATATTGTTGCTACTTAGTAGAGTGCAAAGATTTAAACACTTTAATGGTTGACAAGTTTATTGCATCATTACTCACTCATGAAGATAAGGTAAAATGTTTGGGTGGTTTAGATCAAACACTTATGTCAAAGGAAAAACTTAATAATAATCAACGAGCAAGTACTAGTTTTCCTCAAAGCAATAAGGGTGAGAACCCATATCAAGGGTATGGTTCTAATTTCAAAAGAAGAGGACAAAGTAAAGGCCATGGTTTCTCAAGAGGTAGAGACAGATTTAATGCAGGAAGGCAGCCAGTGTAGTGTTACTATAGCGAGAAATCTGGTCATATCAAAAAAGACTGCAAATTGATTAATTCTGAAATGTCCCACCCTAGGTGGACACTTACTGAGTTTCTTCCTTGATAAGTTTGTTTGTCCTTTCCAAGTTTTTGAGTTTGAATGTTTGATGAGATATAATGCCAGAAGGAGTTAAAGAAAAGCATATACAATGCAAGCAAGATAAACAATAAGGCAATTGCAATAAGATTTATTGTCTTCATTGCAAATACAAGGTATTCATATCACATTTACATACAATGCTAAAAGATCAATATTTTATCATACCCAGAAGCCATAGCTATAATTTGCAGGTCTGTAACAGTTATATCAGCAATTCTGGAAATGCTGATCTGCAACACAGAAACCCTTTATTTTGGACACCTAGCTTCATAAGATAATTTCTCCAGCATGAAATAGCAGCAATCTGTTATTAACAGTTTAGACGCCTCCAATAAAGATGATATCAGCACCAAACTCTAGGCAATTTACCCCTAAACTCAAACACCACACTATGCTGTTGTACGGCCTGGCTGAAAGGGACTTGTACAGCCTGAGAAAAGCTATAGTACGGCCCGGCAATGATCAACCAACAATAAATGCAAACAGCAATCAATGTCTTTCAGATTTTCAATGATAATCACTTCAAACCCTTAAGAAAACTTCTCCAATCTGCTCAAATGTGACCACTGGTTGTAGCCACCTGTATATGCAACCTTCAGATGGTATCTCACACCCTCAGGAAGCAGAATCATAAAGCTGCTACACTCTCCAAGACCCAAGAATACAGAAAACCCTGGTTTTCCCTTCTCCAAAGCAAAGCTCACAAAATGCACAAGTGTAGACTCAAACGAAAATGACTTTTCAAAGCCTTATATATGCTCCTCCAAATGGCACGACCCCCCTAGGTAGCTTTTTGGCTTTTAAAACATATTTAATATTTGCTTTTGTTTTGACTTCATTAAATCTCATTAAATGGGCACCCAAACCTATGCACTTTATGATTTGACTTATAATAATTAAATGGCCCCATTAATATAAAGTCAATAAGTCATTATGATGTGCACTTTTTAATAATTAATTATTATTAAAGTTTTTAGTTTAATAATAATTAAAATAACATATCTCCCTCAATAATCATTATTTTCTGATTCTGTCGGTGCCAAGAGGTCATCCACTGAAACCACTACCCATCCAGGTGCCTTACCAAAAATAGTAGCACTTGACCCATCTACTTAGTGACTTAGTAAAAATAGTAAGTGTGAAAAAACTGAGTCCAAATCAACTCCCGAAGGTAAATCCTGAATAACACCAAACTCCGGAGAAGAAAACACTACCAAGTGCCACCAGAGAACCTGATATCTGCCACACAGGACCCTCTAACCAACAATATTAGCCTACGAGGGTTAGATGATAGGCTAAGCCACCCACTCTAATGCTCGCTCAAAAAGGGGACATTACAAATTCAAATAAAGGAAGAAAAGTGAATTATGCACAAGAAAACACAAGGAATACAAATGAAGGTCCAAAGCAAGGTTAACATAAAGATCCACAGCACTATTATATCTTTCATGTAGTGAAGTTGAAAATACATGTAATGAGGTATGGTTTCTATATTCATGTTATTCTAATCATGTGACAAGGTGTAGAGAAACTTTTTCAAAGATTGATGAAAATTTTAAAAGTGAAGATTGAGTGACAATAAAGTTCTTTAAGCATGTGGAAAAGGAAAACTGGATATAGACACTAGACATGGAAACATAGAAATTGTCAACGTATATACCACTCACCACAATTAAGGCATATAAACAATTACAGCTGATGTAAATGAGTTGATGCATCAACTGCACATGGAAATAATTTGATGAAAAAATATGGATCACCAAAGGTAGATGAAAGGAAATATGTAAGTCTAATTGGTAGTTTAATGTATTTTATAGCTACAAAGATAGATATCATGGTTGCAGTATCATTAGTTTCAAGGTATATGAGGGAACCTACATAAAGACATTTACAAACAGCAAAGAGAATAAATACTAAGGCATGTGAAAGGAAGAAAGGATCATACAATCAATTATTATTCAACTAGAGATTCAAAGTTGTTTGGTTATTCAAATACAGATTGAACAGGATCATCAAATTTAAGTTATAGAAAAAATACATCAGGATATTGTTTTACATTAGTAAGTCAATTGATTACATGAAGTTCCAGGAAACAGAATATAGTTGCACTATCTCGTACTGAAGCAGAGTATGTTGTATTAACAGTAACATGTACACAAGCAATTTGGTTAAGAAAAGCCTTGGAAGATCTAAGAGAAGAACAAATAAATGGAGCAATATAGTTAAGTAAGAATCCAATATTTCATGCAAAGACAAAGCACAGAGAACTGAAGCACCATTACATGAGAGAATTGGTACAAGATAATAAACTTGAAATTCAATTTTGTAGGTTAGAACAGTTGGTAAATATCTTGACTAAAGGACTAGAAAGATAATGCATTCAAATATGAAGACAAAGTTGCAGATATAGCGATTTGACATCAATGGGAAGAAAGTAGAAAAATTTGATGTCAAATCAACATAATACTGATCATACAGTTAGTTATTTTAGCGGATCTATTTTTAGGCGCAGCTAAAAATAGTGGATGCTGTCCTATTTTTATGTGCCATTTTTCAGCAATCTAAGACTATATTTAAAGCAACAATCGAAAGCTGTATTTAAGAGTTTAAATTTAGGAGCATTCAAGCAGATTTAAAATGCTGAGCTTTTAGACTAAGTTTAGGATTTTTTAAATTTCTAAAACACTTTCTGTTTTCTAAGTGTCCATGATTAGGACATTTTTTTTTTAAAGTCTAGCTGCTGATTCAGTTGTTTAATTTGGAGTTGATTTTAGGTTTTTTTAATTTCTAAAATAGTTGCTCTTTTATAAGTGTCTATGATTAGGAAAAAAAATTAATCTAGTTGATGAATCTGTATTTTATTTTAGAGCTCATATGCTATTTTTACAGTGTACAATTTGTTGTTTTGTCCAACACCCAGCATTCATGTTAATTGTATTTTTTGGGGGCAAAACTATTTGAAAAATAGTTGCCTCCATATAGATTTTTTTAGAAGCAGAGAATTCAGAATTATTTTGTGGCGTTTACTTTCTGACCAGTAATTCTAGCAATTTTTCTGACAAGTCTGATATATGTTTTTTTAATTTTGCTGTAAGCGTTTTCATACTGCAAGTAATTGCTTTTGCTGCCGCAAGCAAGTGGTTTGTTAAATAATTTTCTAACACACAGGTTATTCAACCGTAGAAAATAATACTATGTTTGAGGAGAAAATTAATGCTGATACAATAGATAATTGGATAGATCAGAGAGAATCATTATTTTCTATGAATGACTTCTTTGATGAAGAAAAGATCAATATTGTACTTTTGAAAGTGTCTTTGCACATCAAGAAGTGATAGCAAGCCCCTATTTCATGGTAGGGAGATCATACAGGAGAATCCAAACTGACATGGGAAAAAATCCTAGTAGCCTTCAAGAATGAATGTTATCTTGAAGATGTCTAAAGACAACTGCTATATCCAATAGAAAAAATTCTACCAAGAGCATTAGCAATCAGTCCAAGAGTACAACAATGCCTTCCATAGTGTAGTATAGTATATCCATACATTTAGTCAAAATAAATGAATGCTAAGGCATTGGGGCAAGCTCATCGTTATGCAAAAACCATTGAGGGAAATTATCAAATGAAGGGGAAGAAAGACACATAAAATCATTTTTCTTGTTTAAAAAAAATAGATTTAGAAATATGCCGATCACATCAACAAAACAGCGTAACATACAAGGCCAAACTAAGGTTGAGAGAAGTCCATATTGCTCATCCCATCTGTTGATGTTTTATGACAGCATCGGTCTTATCCTTCCAGCCAATCTCCTTGTTACAAGAATGATAAATTAAATATAGCTAAGGCTATTTAATTTATAGCGATTGGAAAGACTCAAAAGACACGTCATTTATATTAAATAATGACTAATTATTAATGAGGCTCGATTTATGAAATGGCGTGATTTACGAAGGGAGCTGACCTCTTGTGTAAGAGGCGCGATTATTTGTTCAAGGCCGACTTGTGTTCATTGAAGGGTCACGTCGCTCCACCCCATCTTGTATATATACACCTTCATTGCATCTCTCTTGGCATCAATTCATTCATTGTTCTCATTCCATCTCAAGTACGAATTTATTCAAAGCAGATCGAAGTTACTCAAGTTCAAGTTCGGCATTGTTGGTGGCTGAGATCTATCAGCATATTGCTCCATTGTAATTCTGTGTTGCATCACTCTTTGGTGCATGTATTTGGGCCTGCATATTGGCCTCTTGTAAGGAGATCATTATTGTGTTGATTAAATATATAAGTGATATATTGTTGCTGGGTTTTTCTCCCTCAAGAGGAGGGTTTTCCCAGGGTATCTGTTGTGTTATTGTGTCTGATTTTCAATTAATTTTCTGTACATTACATCTGATCATAAAACTAACATGGTATCAGATTTCTTGTTACAGCGATACTCTCTTTTCTCTTTCTCATTATTGTCTATCTCTATCTCTTCGTCAAGATGGTGAACGGTCTTAAGATTGAGGATAGACTCGAAGGAGCATCAAACTTCACTTCATGGAGATTCATAATTATGCTCACTTTGGAGGAAAACGAATTGGTTGAGTTTGTGGGGAGCAAAGTTCCCGAACCTATGGATGAGGAAGAGAAAGTTCAATGGAGGAAGAAAAATATCAAGGCAAAGAAGATGTTAGTTGATTCCATGAAGGATCATATCGTTCCTATTGTCTCCAAGTTGAAGACGGCAAGAGACATGTTCAAAACTTTGGAGGAAATGTATGAAATCAACAACACCAGTAGGGCAATTGCACTGAAGCAACAACTACATCATGTGAAGATGGCGAAAGGAGAAATGGTTATTGCTTACTTCATCAAGATTTCAGAGTTGAGAGATCAGCTTTGTACAATCGGTCATGTGATAGATAACAAGGACTTGACCATGCTTGCTCTTAATGGTCTTCCTTCATCATGGGAGTCCTACATTCAAGGAATCAGTGCAAGATCAAAGCTTCCCAAGTTTGATCGATTGAGGACGGGTTGCATTCAAGAGGAGTCTAGATTGGCTGCTAGAGGAGTTGGTCAAAGCCCTACCAATGAAGACATTCATGTTCTCGCCTCTCAATCATTGAAGAAAGGAAAAAATGGGAAGAAAGGACACTTCAAGAGTAGAGATAATGGAGCTGATGGTGCTCCCGCATTCAAGAAGAAGAGGGACCTCTCCAAAGTCCAATGCTTTAGATGTGACAAGTATGGTCACTGTAATGTCCCCTTCTCAAACCTGATCGTTCATGTGACCGTTGGCCTTTTTTCTGGAAACCCGAAGGCTAGTCGGAAGGTAAAATTAGGGTTTCCTATTTTTGACGAGGTCTTTGCTCAGAGATGGTGGATTCAGTGGCGGATTCCTTCTGGGTTTTCAGAGGGCTTCGCAATGGTATGTTCATCTCGGCTTTCAGAGCACTTTGTGGAATTTACTATTTTTAGTAAATTCTATTTTTGGCAGTATTCAGGATGGTATCAGGCAATTGACTTTCCCCTTCAGTTGACTCAAGTGGCGTATTCAGTTTTGGACTTCAGAATGCAGTTTTGGGAAGACGAGCTCATTTCACTTAAAATAACATTATAATTAAAATGTTATTTATCACCTTGGCCTAGTCGAATGACTTAAGGTTATTTTAAAAGGTGGACTCAAAGGGTGGCGCCTTCATAAAGATTATATTTAATATTTGTTGAGTTCTCCTAAGTCAAGCAAATTAAATTGGGCGCACTTATCAAGGTGATGTTTTAATTAAATATGATTATTGAGCTAAAGGTGAAAAGGACGCCATATTGAAGGAAGAGATTAGGGTTTGAACTTTGAGTTGGATTTTAGGGTTTCGTGAAGTCAAACGAAGCTTATAAAAAGGAAGTCTTGTGCATCATTTGAGGATCTTTTGGAAATTATACTGTTATGCTGCCGGATTGGCTCTGGGACTGCTTCGAGGAATGAAGGCCTCCTAGCATTGGGCATCACTTCGTGTTTGAAAGACAACATCTAGTGGTGAATTTCAGTCTACTTGTGAGTGCATCTTAGTTTATTCATTTGTGTTCAGTTTTGCATTGTAAAATCTGTTTTTGGGCATTTTAGTGTTGCAGCTTTAGCTTCATTTCATACAGCAGATTGCATGTTTTACTCATAGCTTGTAAAAGACAAAAAATATCGTTCTGGGTATCATTCATATCTCTTTGTTAGACCTAGGCGCCTCATTGTCCAAACTTGTGGATTTTTTAGTGAATGCATCAATTTTTAAAGAGAGGTCGATTTTCTCAGCTGGGCCGTACCATGTACTTGCATTGAAAATCGTGCATTATTCATTGAAGACATTTTGAGTCTGTTTTAAGTGGTTAATTTGAGCGCCATCTTGTTAGGATTGTTGTGCAACAGTAATCTTGTCAATTGAGCAAGTTTCTGGAAAGTTGTGAGCATTTGATTAGGACCATGGACTGCTGTTAATTCTTTCAATAAGCAGATTTGTAACAGGAAACAGAAACAGCATCTTGATCCTTGAAACATCTCGATTGTGGTACTCATTTCTAAGATAAAAGTAATTCTCTATGATGTAATATTGATCCATTGATGTCACAATGATGTTGGCAGGCGTAGACCTCTTATTCTTGTAATCTGTCAGTAGTACTGGCAGTCCTTTTTATTATTGCTCAAATCTGGTTGTGTTCTCATTTTCTTTCAAAGTCATTGTAATAGTGATAGCTCCGCCCTATGGTCGCTACTATCCCATTCTGGGTTAGAAAGCACATTCTGGGTGTCGAGAGTTTTCAGCTTTCAGCATTTTCTTTCAAGCAATAGGTTCTGTAATCACTCCGTCATATGGTCGCCCCTCACTCCGCATTGGATTGGGTAGCACATACTTGACGTCGAGTTCCTTTCTGTTTTTAGAGTAGAGGATCCTCTGACCAATGCTCACCATCATCGGTGCCATTCTGGTTAGGGTTGCTTTCTTGCACGTTTTGGTTTTCTCATCTAACCTTAACGGGTGCACTGCTTTGTAATGTTGTAATCTGATAATTGAAAAACAAAAAAATTGGCTCGGAATATTTCAGTCACTTTGGCAAGCATTGTCCAACCAGACCTAAGCAGCAGGCCACCATTGCAGATGTTGATGATGTCTCCCCACAGAAGGATTCATGTGAGTACTTATTCTATTCGGCATTGTCAAGCAATGTAACTACCGACACCAAGACTTGGTTGATTGATAGTGGTGCATCTCGCCACATTACTAGATTCAAGGAGCATCTAACAAATTTGGTGGAGAGAGATTCTAGTGAACAAGTCATTATTGGAGATGATGCTAGTTACTCGGTGAAAGGAATTGGGACCTCCATTCTCCACTTGGATTCCGGCATTACTCTTCAATTGTGCAATGTTCTATATGTTCCAAGCATCAAGCGAAACCTTGTTTCCATTTCAGCCTTGGAAGACAAGGGTTACCAAGTTGCATTCTCTAAGGGCAAAGTTCTTGTGTGGACGAAGAACTCCAACTTCAAGACTGCTCGGGTGATTGGAGTTAGACATGAGAGTCTCCACAGGCTATGCACTCGTCCACTTCAGGCATTAATACATGATTCTTCAAGCTTGTGTGATCTTTGGCATCGAATATTGGCTCACCTTCACTTCCGAGCTCTACCTATCATGGAGAAGATGGTCACGGGACTTCCAAAGTTCAACCAGGAGCATGAAGGTATTTGCAAAGGCTGCGCTATGGGTAAGAATACTAAAGGTCCATTTCATAGTAGAGAAAATAGATCCAAATGTATTCTAGATCTCATTCATTCTGATTTATGTGGTTCAATTTTTGTTGCTTCTTCGAGTGGTTTCTTGTATTACATTCTGTTTATTGATGACTACTCTAGAAAGACTTGGATTTATTTCTTGAAATCTAAAGAATATGAGGAAGTATTAGAAAGGTTCAAGGAATTCAAAGCTCAGGTGGAGAATTTGTCCGAGAAGAAGATCAAAGTCTCGAAATCCGATAATGGAGGAGAGTACACCTCCGGCAGCTTTCGGAACTATTGCATTGAAGCTGGGATTAAGAGGGAATTCAGTGTTCCTTATAATCCTCAACAAAACGGTGTTGCAGAGAGGAAGAACAAATCAATCGTGGAAGCAGCAAAAGCCATGATTCATGACCAGGATCTACAAACCTTCCTGTGGGCAGAAGCATCAAGGACAGCAGTCTATGTTCAAAATAGAAGTCCTCACCAAATCCTAGAGAACATGACTCCTGAAGAAGCCTTTACTGGGAAGAAGCCAGAGGTGAGTCATTTCAGGATCTTTGGAAGTCCAGTTTATGTTCATATTCCGAAGGAAAAGAGAACAAAGTTGGAGCCTTCTGGCAAGAAGGGGATATTTGTAGGTTACAGTGAGACATCAAAAGCCTACAGAATCTACATTCCAGGTCAGAAGTTGATCAAGATCAGTAGGGATGTCACATTTGAGGAAGATGTTGCATTCAGGAGATCCAAGAGTACTCATATGGAGATTGATAATGAAGAGTCTCCTCAGGATATGGAAGTTGACCATACTCCTGAGATTCAGAGGGAGACTTCACAACCGAAGGAAGACAATGATCCAGTTGAACCCTTGGAACCTACTGATGGGCCTAACGATATTGTGATTGGGAAAAAGAGACCTCTATGGGCTAGGAAAACAATGCAGGAGGCAGAAAGGTTTGCAGCTCCAAGAGGTACCTTCAGAGAAAGTAAGAGACCACATAAGTTCTCCAGTTATGTTGCTTTGATGAGTCAGATTATTGAGTCTGAGCCTTCCAGTGTTGAGGAAGCTTCTAGTCAACAGGCTTGGAGAGATGCTATGACAAAGGAGTATCAGTCAATTCTCAAGAATGATGTTTGGGACATCATTCCTAGAACCAAAGGAAAATCTGTGGTATCTTCAAAATGGCTCTTCGAGATCAAGCATGCGGCTGATGGGAGCATCGAGAAGTACAAAGCAAGATTCGTGGCTAGAGGGTTTTCACAAAAAGAGGGAGTTGACTATGAAGAAACATTTGCTCCAGTTGCTCACTATACTTTTGTCATAACCATCATTGCCATTGCTGCATCTCGAGGATGGAAGATTCATCAGATGGATGTGAAGACAGCTTTTCTGAATGGTGTGATCGAGGAAGAAGTTTATATCGAGCAGCCTGATGGATTCGAGGTACATGGGAAAGAGTCTCATGTTTGCAAGCTGAAAACGGCCTTGTATGGTCTTAAGCAGGCTCCTCGTGCCTAGTACAAAAGGATTGATCGTTACTTGTCAAGCTTGGGATTCTCTAAGAATGATGCTGACTCAAATCTATAGTTTAAGGTAATTGATGGAGAAGCATTGATTTTGGTTTTGTATGTTGATGATTTGATTCTTACTAGAGAAGATCATCTCATTCTCAAATGCAAGAAGGAATTGGCTTCTGAATTTGAAATGAAGGACCTTGGGCTCATGCATTACTTCCTTGGCTTAGAAGTTTGGCAGAAGCCAGATGAGATGATTCTAAGTTGTAAAATTCCGGACCAATTTTTTTCAATTTTTTATTACAATAAGCAATGCAACACACATCTGTTAGGGTTAGCTCTTAAACCAAAACGATGCGCAATACAACTCTAACCAAGGATGTACACCAAGATCCCGAGTTGGGCAAGGTGTGAGCATATAGTCAGAGGATCTCAATGCACTGTTGAACTGAGTAACTCTAACCAAGAATGCGCCGAGAGATGGCGAGCATATGGTCAGAGGATCCCTACAAGCTACCAACTGAAGTAACTCTAACCAAGAATGCGCCGAGAGGTGGCGAGCATATGGTCAGAGGATCCATGTAATGCAGTGACGGCTCAGCCGATCAACAACATGATACTACAATGCAAGTTCAGAATGTAAATAGGCGGCAAGCCAACCTCTTCCACTTATTCAGCGGGTATTACAATGAGTAAAAGTAGAAGATGGATGAGAATGCTGACAGTACTACTGTTCAGCTTACAATAAATTAGATTGCCTGCCAAGAACATAAGATTAGAAGCTCTCCAATGCTGCAATAATGAAATAGTTCTCTCCAAAGCTTAATAAGACTTTCCAATCAAAACCCCTTCACCAAAATGCAATTACCTAAATCTGATATGACAGAACATGGACTAAAAATGCATAACCAGCAACACAAAACCCTACTAAAATGCACGTAACTCGCACTAGACTCACTCAAATGACTCCAAATCAAATGAATTAGCTTCCTATAATGCTGGCGCCCAAATTACATCCAAAAAACTGACCCAAAGACTCCTGTATTTTTTTTGCATGGAATTCAAGGCAAGTCAGAATGGTACAGCCCTCTAGAAAGGGCGATTTCTCTCTAAAAAATTCAGTTCTTGATCAAAAAATCTGCAACTTGTCAAGTAAGGTCGCCCCAAGCAGAGAAACTCAATGGCTCAATACCCAGAACAAGAATATTTTTATTTTGAAAACTATGAGAGAAACTTACAATCAGCCAGGATAATCAGCAACTCCAGAATTTGATAGAATATGCAAGAACTCAACTCCAACATGCAAAAATACCACTACAATGCAAACTCTCACTACAAAATCACTCAACTACAACTAACATCTCCACTAGTTGCTATCTTTCAAGCAAGAAGTCGAGCCAAGGCTAGGAGGCATACATTCCTCGAAGCAATCCTGATACCATTTCGGCAGCATAACTTTACTGAAGACATGAGATGAGAAAATGAAGAGAAGAGGTCTCCATATATAGGCTCAGCAAGGAATCTCCAAAAACTTCTAGAAAGGCTGCCCTAATTTTCAAATTTGAAATAATCCAATTTCCCTCCAAGGATGGCGTCTGATTTTTTTCAAGGCAACATTTGACTTTATTTAAAAATAATCTCTCCAAGTAGGCGTCGCCCTTCAAGCATGATTTAAAACCCTTTAAAATATTAAATTACCTCCTATGAGGCGTCCACCCTTGAAGTCCCCTTTTAAAAACAACTTGAAGTGATGCCACTAGGCCAAGGGGGCAAAATTAAAATATAACATTATTGAATTCAACTTGACTTATCTCTCCAAAATGCATCCCAAGGCCAAGAATGAACAAACCAACTGAACTGGCTGAAAAAGAGAGCCAACTGCACTGAAAACCACAGGACCACTGCCAGAAATAGAATTTACTAAAAATAGTAAATTCCAGAAGGTGCTCGGATCGCATTGCAACTCATACCACTGCGAAGCTCTCTGAAAACCCAGAAAGAATCTGCAATTCAATCTCCAAATTTCGAGCAACAATCTCCAAAATGGGAAACCCTAATTTTACCCTCCGAGTAGCCTACGGGTCTCCGGAATAGGCCAACAGTCAACTGAATTGATCACGCTTGAGAAGGGGACATTACAGTCCGCCCTCCCCAAGATTGCTTGCCCTCAAGAAATCGCAAGTCTGGATGCTGCAAAATCTCCTTATTCTCCCAAGTTGCATCCTGCAAAGGCAAGTTCTTCCACTTCACTAAGTATTCTCTGATTGTTCTTCTTCTCAAAGAACGCTCTCTGGAATCAAAATCAACTGTCCTTCGTCCAAAGTTGGTAATTGTGATGAAGCAACAACATTATGTCCAAGTGCCTTCTTCAGGCGAGACACGTGGAAGACATTGTGTACTCTGCTATTCGATGGTAGCTCCAATTCATAAACTACTGCTCCAACCTTCCTGATAACTTTGAATGGCCCATAGAAGCGAGGTTTGAGCTTCTCAGCTCCACTCTTTTTGAGAGTAGACTATTTATAAGGCTGAAGTCGAAGATAAACCATATCTCCAATCTCAAAAGAGCGCTCAACACGCCGCTGATCAACGTACATCTTCTGCTGATTCTATGCAATCTAAATGTTGTTCTTCAAGGACTTCAAGATATCTTGACTATGCTGCAACAAATCCTTGGCTTGAGGGGCTTTGCTATCACCAAACACCAAATCAGCAAAGCTAGGAGCTTCATAACCATAGAGAGCCATGAATGGAGACATCCTTATTGACATGTGAAAGGAAGAATTGTAGCAATACTCCCCTAGGTGAAGCCACTTCACCCAAGCTCTTTGCTGCTCCGAGACATAATTTCTAAGATAACCCTCCAACCATTTGTTCACTATCTCTGTTTGACTATCCGTTTGAGGGTGACAACTAGTGGTTGGAGTAAGCACCGTACCACTCATCCTGAAAACTTCTTGCCACAAGGTGCTTAGGAACTTGCTGTCCCTATCACTCACAATGTTTTTCGGCAACCCATGCAATCTAAACACCTCATGGAAAAACAATCTGCCACTTGAGCTGTTGAAAATGAGCTAGTGATGGCAAAGTGAGCAAACTTTGTTAATTTGTCCACTACAACATAGATATAATCTTTGCCTTGGACCTTTGGCAACCCAGTGATGAAGTCCATTGATATGCTTTCCCATTTTTGGTTGGGAATGGGAAGAGGTTGCAGCAGACCAGCTGGTAGAGAATGCTCATTTTTGTTCATCTGACAAGTGGGACACTCCTGGATGTAGCGTTGGACTTCCCCTTTCAGCCCCTTCCAAGAAAACCTTTCCCGAATCTGCCTATATGTCTTGAAAAAACCTTGATGACCAGCAAGTGGGATGTCATGGAATGTCATCAAAATCTTCTTTTTGAGCTTAGAATCAGCCACCAAAAATATCCTTCCCTTGTAGTGTATCAAACCTTCAACCACCTTGTACCTTTCATCATGAAAAGTACCTTCAATGACGCTGATTGCAAACTGATTTTTGGCATAATCAGCAAGCAACATCTCCTTCCAATCAGCAGTAAACTCACACAATGAGCTCAAATGAGGTCTCCTAAATAGAGCATCCGCCACAATGTTGTTTTTCCCTTTGACATATTCAATGTCAAAATCGTAAGCTTGAAGCTTACTCACCCACTTTTGTTGTCTTTCGTTCAAATCTTTCTGATGCATGAAGTGCTTGAGACTATTGTGATCAGTCTTGACCACAAACTTGCTCCCCACCAAATACTGTCTGAACTTAGCTAATGCATGCATGATTGCAAGCATTTCCTTGTCATAGATGGAGTAGGTCCTTTCAACACCCCTTAACTTTCTGCTTTCAAACACAATGGGATGCTTATCTTGCATCAAAACAGCCCCAACACCTTCTCCGAATGCATCACACTGTAACTCGAAAGGCTTGGAAAAATCCGGTATGGCCAAAATCGAGCAAGAGCTCATGATCTTCTTGAACTTATCAAAAGTACTTTGAGCCTTTTCTGACCAACAGAAAGCCCCCTTTTTAGTGAGGTCAGTAAGAGGAGCAACATTTTGAGAGTAGCCTTTCACAAATCTTCTGTAAAAACCACAAAGACCCAAGAACCCTTTCAAATGAGTTAAGTTCCCTGGAGGTGGCCAATCAACTATCGCCTTAATCTTTTCAGGATCAACCTTCACTCCATCAGCACTGATTATGTGACCAACGTAGAGCAGCTCTTTCATTCCAAATTCACATTTGGATTCTTTGGCAAACAAACTTTCTAATTCTAGGATGCTAAGCACTTCCTCCAAGTGCTCGAGATGTTCTTCCCATGTCTTGCTGAAGATAAGGATATCATCAAAAAAGATCAATACAAACTTCCTTAACTGCTTCTAAAAGACTCTATTCATACAAGACTGGAAGGTAGTAGGAGCATTAGTCAACCCAAATTGCATGACTAAAAACTCGAAGTGACCATAGTGGCATCTGAATGCTGTCTTCTCAACATCAGACCCTTTCATCCGAATTTGGTAGTAGCCCGACCTCAAATCAATCTTTGAAAAGAACTTAGCTCCATGTAGCTCATCAATGAGCTCATCTATCCTCGGAATGGGGTATCGATTTTTGATTGTGCTTTGATTCAAAGCACGATAATCCACACACATGCGAATGGTACCATCCTTCTTCACAAGAACTACAGTTGAAGCGAAGGGACTCTTGCTTGGACGAATGAAGCCCATCTCTAAGAGTTCTTTGATGTTCTTCTCAATCTCGTCCTTTTGCTTCTTAGGGTATCAATAGGGTGTTGTAATGACCGGCTTGGCCCTTTCCTTGAGTTCTATGAGATGCTCAAATCCCCTTTCAGGAGGTGGCCCAGGAGGTAAATCAGCAAACACTTTGCTCTTCTTGGTGAGTATAGACTGAATATCTGGAGGGTAGTCTCTCTTGGCTTCAACTGGATTAGCTGGAAGAATCATACATTCCGCAGCCCACTCAACTTGATCATGCCGAATTAGCCTCGCCATTCTTTTGAATGACACAATCCGAGGACCGCCATTGGACATTCCTCTTAGCACCACCTTCTTTCCATCAGATTGAAACTTGAGCTCCATGGTTTGCAGATTTAGAGAGATCTCTCCAAGTGAACACAACCATTGAATGCCTAGGACGGCATCCGTATCTCCAATATTAACTACATAGAAGTCATCTTTGACTTCATAGTTGCCCAATTGCATAGACATGTTTGAAATCTTCTTGGTGCAAGAAATGTGAAACCCATCGCAACCATAACCTTGAAGCCTTCAAATTCTTCCGTCTGGAGCCCTTTCTTTGTCACCATACCTTCATCAGGCACGGTTGCATGGAACGCTTTCAGATGTGAATGAAGCAGCGCTATTAAGCTGCCCTTAATCATCCCTCGAACTTTGAAGGATTCATTTTTGTGGCTTCGAAAGTTTGAGGACAAAAAGCTTACCCCCACCTCCTTTTTCATCTTCGGACTGTTCTAGGGCTCTTTCCACTTCTTGTCATCAAAATCAGATTGCTGATCCTGAAAAATCAAATTACTTTCTTCGGCTGAATAGTATTCATTTTGAATGAATTTTGACTCCTTTTGGGCAAATATGATCTTGGGACCATTTTCTCTACACACGAAACATAACCCCTTTCTTCTAATTTCATGATGTCTGCGGATCCAGCATTGTGACATGAGTTTATGCTGTTTGGTCTCCGCTTATGGTGAGGTCTTTTATCTCTACCTTTTTTGTGGAATGATGGCTTGGATTGAAATTTTGCTTTAGGAGCAGCCCACTCCATATTTCTTGCTTTCTTCATTGCCTCTTCTAAAGTGGGCAGATCAAAAGCTTTAATCCAACCCTTGAGTGGCTCCATAAGCCTTTCACTGAATAGGATCACCAACCGCCTCTCAGTGATTCCCGTGACCATTACTAAAAGTCTCTGAAACTCAGCTATGTAGGCATCAACTGTGCCATATTGTCTAAGTTGTGCCAACTCCCTGAAATGTACTTCTGGATCCTTTTTCTCAAATCTCTCTATGAGTCTATGTTGGAGTTATGGACAGACACTGAGAGGGGGGGCGTGAATCAGTGTCAAAACTTTTTCAACTTCGACCAAGATTTTTAATTCTGATTTCCTTTTCTTTCAACAATAGAGTAGAGTAATCACTTTTGAAAGCACAAAGATATGACAACATCAACTCAGTCTATTAGACAACTTATGAAAATATGATTTGAGTGAGATATCTTGCATTTGCCAAAACATAGCTCAGATTTGATCTCAATATTACTCTGATTAATGCATTCATGAGTTGAATGTAATCATTCATAAATAGAATTGAGAACAGTAATAATCCAAACAGTGAACTGAAACAACAACACAGAAAAGTAGTGAGCACACAGAAGAACAAAGAGACAAAAGATTTGCCGAGTGGAAAACCCTCCTGGGGTAGAAAAACCACTCCTAAACTGCCTTACTGGCTTAATCTTCAAAAACTACTGTTAACAATGCCTTATAGGCTAATTTTTTAGCACCAACTCAAGGAGCACCAACCCCTCATTTTGAAACACCAAATTCAAGGAGCACCAACCCCTCATATTATCAGAACAATAATAATATCAGAGGATCTCTCTATTTTCTAGTAAGCTCAAGAAACTCAACACTCTTATCTACCTAATACCCTAAGAATCCAACTCTTTGAATTCCTTAAAATATTAAATAGAAAAGAATTACAACTCTGTTATGCATCATGTTTTCCAAATTTTGTATTACAGAGTTTTCAATACATCTCTTGATACGGTCACAATAACTATCTCTCAAAATTTCTAGCCAGCAGCTTTTGAGTATTCACAACACTGCGTTTTATACATCTTTTCCAATGTGTCTGTCATGAAGAAATCTTCAAAAAGCGATTTTCACAAGATTCTAAAAATCTCTTGCTAATTTTTAGAATATGAAGCTGAATAATGATCTATAGATGATGGTAAAAATGAGAGTAACACCTATCCAAAGAGCTGCAAATCATCCATTATTTCAAAAACGCAATTGCTCAAAAAGGAAACTCAATGAATATTCTGCCATGTAACGGTTCTGAGATTCGATGCCAATCAATGATGTCGGCATGCAACTATACTTTGAAAATCACATGTCGACCACAGTGACAGAGTTTGTTCGTCGTTCGCTGAGACATCCAGATAGTCCTATCGATTAAATCGCCAGTCATTCCCCTTAGTTATCGCTTTTTCCATGACCCATCGAGTCGGGGAGTAGTCATAATGAATGCATTATGTAACGCCGAGAGCCATGTACCGTTCTTCTGGTCGTTGAGACAAAATAGTTCTCTCACCGAGATGTATCCTTCATCCGCCTTCGCTAAGACAATCCATAATCGGGGAGACATCTCGTAGAGCATCCTGTGTCTTACCGAAAGCCCACGTGATCATTCCTGTTCGCCGAGAGAATTCAATACCTATGCTGAAGGCAACTTTATCGCCATCAGTCATCCCTCTATTTGTCGCTGTGACATTCTGCTGTCGGGGAGACGTTATGTAGATTTCATTATGTTTCACCGAAAGACTTTATCCCTTGTAAGTCGCTGTAACATAATGGTTCTCTCGCCGATGCATCCTTCTATCTTATGAGTGTCGCTATAGCATACCGTCATCGGGGAGACCTCTCATAGAATGCTTGAGTCATACTGAAAGTCACCAACCATCTTGTGTGTCACTGAGACAAGACTGATCCTATGCCGACAAAGTCCTTTTGTGTTCCATCGGCGAGACCGAAGGTCACTCGCCGAGACCTCACGCCGAAAACCCTAACTCTTACCGAGATGTATAACTTTATGTTGTCGGTCAGTATAAGAATTCAAACTCGCCAAGACCTTTCTTCGAGCACATGAGTCATACCGAAATGTTCCTTTTGTTTTATGCATCACCGAGACATATCAATGTCGGGGAGACCTCTCGGAGAGCTCACTATGTCATACCGAAAAAACTTTATGCACAAGTCTGTAAGACACCACGAAATCGCTATGACATTTCATCGAAGCCACAACCTTTGCCGATAAGACCTTTCGGTGCACGGTCAAAGAGACAATATGTCTTCGGTGAGACCACATACCGAATACAACACTCCTGCCAATATGTTCCTTTTCCTTCGATCGGTGAGACAAGATGAGTTCGCTAAGACATTACAACGAAGAAAAACCTTTCGCCGAAGAGCACCCTTTGTTGCCGGTCGGTGTGACAAAATGAAATCGCTATGACTTTGCACCGAAAGCAACATGTTAAGCCGAAGTGAATCCTTAATGTGTTTGTCGGTGAGACCCCAAGAATTCGCCAGGACATTATATCGACGCCGCAACTCTTGCCGATGTATCCTCATTCACGCCGGTCACCGAGACATAAAGCACTTAGGTGAAACATTATATCGACGACCAAACTCCTGCCGAAATGTGCATCATCCTCTGTCGCTGAAACCATGGAGAAGTCCTGCCGAAAGCTGCCTGTATGTAAAATCAAATCGTTATGACATCAGAAACGTCTTGCCGATAGGCAACACAAACGTTTATCAGAAAAAATGGGGAGACCCTAGCATTCTCACGCCGATATGTTCTTTTTCTGTCATTGAAACAATATACAAAAGATAACATGTGACTGCACGAAGCTCAAACTAATAAGTACCAAAAGATATTAAAATTTTGAATGTAAGCTGTCCACTGAATGCCAAGACAAGTAAACCATATAGACAAAACTGTACCAAGATAAAGCATGAGAAACCAATCTGAAACTATCAACAAGTAGAATCAACTGAAAGGGATTTTGTCATCAAGGACAAACCATATGATCACAACTGAGAACCAACAGTCTATTGGTGAACTCATCATAGGTAGTGATAGACCGATGACCCAAGGTGACTAGGCCATGGTACCACCATTCGTGTGCTACCCCATCCAAGTGAAGCGTAGCAAACTTGATTGCCTCCTCTTCTGCCATAGGTCTGAGGGCTAGATAGTTATCTAACTTTTGTATCCAAGCCCTAGCTGAGCTGCTATCACTCCCATCGAAATGTGGAAGCGTAACTTTGTTGATGGCCTGGTGTAAGTCCCTCTATACTGTTGTTCCCCTATGATCATGATGTCTTCCTTGCCCCTTATTCTTCTTTTTATGGTCCACAAAGTCGTTGTAAGACATGTCTTGCTTGATTTCAGCAGGAAGAGAATCATACTCAGCATGGTTGAGTCTCAACTGTTCCACAAATGATGCATTTTCTTCCGGATCAGGTTGAGGGTTCACTGGTCCCAAGAAAGTGGGTTTAAATGGCCTGGAAGAGATGTATGTGTTATTTGAAGTATGCTGGTTCGCAGGTCCACTATGCTGACTGGAAGCACCATGTTCTCCCGTATGCCCTGGGTTGTTCTATGGAATTGGGTTCTGACCCATTTTCCCCATCATGAAAGACATCATGTCCAACATGGCGTCCATCTTCCTCTCAAACCTTCTTCCTGGACTTGGCGTTCTCTCTCCCTTTTCCACTTTCATCTATGTTGCTAGTAAACCTCTCATTACCACCCAATGTCCTCTCAGCATCTCCCATTACTGTTCCTTGAGAAGAGTTCCAATGTGCTCTTAATACCTCTGATGCTATCTGACCTTCTCGAACCTATGGTGGCTGCCACTAATTTGCAATTTTCTTCTCTTCTCTAGCTAAGTATCTTTTTTCTCTATCACTCATAGAAAGTCTTTTTCACAGGATGGCAATATGTGTGGCTTTGATACCACTATAAAATTCCGAACCAATATTTTTCAATTTTTGATTACAATAAGCAATGCAACACACATCTGTTAGGATTAGCTCTTAAACCAAAACGATGCGAAATACAACTCTAACCAAGGATGTACACCAGGATCCCGAGTTGGGCAAGGTGTGAGCATATGGTCAGAGGATCTCAATGCACTGTTGAACTGAGTAACTCTAACCAAGAATGCGCCGAGAGATGGCGAGCATATGGTCAGAGGATCCCTACAAGCTACCAACTGAAGTAACTCTAACCAAGAATGTGCCGAGAGGTGGCGAGCATATGGTCAGAGGATCCATGTAATGCAGTGACGGCTCAGCCGATCAGCAACATGATATTACAATGCAAGTTCAGAATGTAAATAGGCGGCAAGCCAGCCTCTTCCACTTATTCAACGGGTATTACAATGAGTAAAAGTAGAAGATGGATGAGAATGCTGACAGTACTACTGTTTAGCTTATAATAAATTAGATTGCCTGCCAAGAACATAAGATTAGAAGCTCCCCAATGCTGCAATAATGAAATAGTTCTCTCCAAAGCTTAATAAAACTTTCCAATCAAAACCCCTTCACCAAAATGCAATTACCTAAATCTGAAATGACAGAACATGGACTGAAAATGCATAACCAGCAACACAGAACCCTACTAAAATGCACGTAACTCACACTAGACTCACTCAAATGACTCCAAATCAAATGAATTAGCTTCCTATAATGATGGCGCCCAAATTACATCCAAAAAACTGACCCAAAGACTCCTGTATTTTTTTTGCACAGAATTCAAGGCAAGTCAGAATGGTACGGCCCTCTAGAAAGGGCGATTTCTCTCTAAAAAATTCAGTTCCTGTTCAAAAAATCTGCAACTTGTCAAGTAAGGTCGCCCCAAGCAGAGAAACTCAATGGCTCAATACCCAGAACAAGAATATTTTTATTTTGAAAACTATGAGAGAAACTTACAATCAGCCAGGATAATCAGCAACTCCAGAATTTGATAGAATATGCAAGAACTCAACTCCAACATGCAAAAATACCACTACAATGCAAACTCTCACTACAAAATCACTCAACTACAACTAACATCTCCACTAGTTGCTATCTTTCAAGCAAGAAGTCGAGCCAAGGCTAGGAGGCATACATTCCTCGAAGCAATCCTGATACCATTTCGGCAGCATAACTTTACTGAAGACATGAGATGAGAAAATGAAGAGAAGAGGTCTCCATATATAGGCTCAGCAAGGAATCTCCAAAAACTTCTAGAAAGGCTGCCCTAATTTTCAAATTTGAAATAATCCAATTTCCCTCCAAGGATGGCGTCTGATTTTTTTCAAGGCAACATTTGACTTTATTTAAAAATAATCTCTCCAAGTAGGCGTCGCCCTTCAAGCATGATTTAAAACCCTTTAAAATATTAAATTACCTCCTATGAGGCGTCCACCCTTGAAGTCCCCTTTTAAAAACAACTTGAAGTGATGCCACTAGGCCAAGGGGGCAAAATTAAAATATAACATTATTGAATTCAACTTGACTTATCTCTCCAAAATGCATCCCAAGGCCAAGAATGAACAAACCAACTAGGCCAGGCTGAAACCAGGGACCAGCATGAAAATAGAATTACTAAAAATGGTAAATTCGAAGGTCTCGGATAAGCAGCGCAACTCATACCAGCTATGAAGCTCTCTGAGGAAAGAATCCTAGCAATTCAATCCTCAGAATTTCGAGCAACAGCAACCTCCAAGCGGAAACCTAATTTTACCTCAGGTACGGGTCTCGAGGAATAGACCAACCTTGATCAATTAGTTGATCAGCATTTCGAGGGGACATTACATAAGTCAAGGAAAGTATACCATTGATATACTTAAGAGATTTGGCATGATGGATTGGAAATCCATGTCTACACCTATGGAGACCAATCTACATAAATTGAAGGAGGCTGCAGCTAGTTCAGATTTGGTGGATCCTACATTGTACAGACAGCTGATTGGATCCTTTATGTATCTAGTTAACACTAGACCAAATATACATTATCGCGGTGAAATTGCACTTAGTGGAGTTCATGTGTGTGGTAGGCGGGGAATGTCCCATCTTGTTGCAGCAAAACATATCACGAGATACTTGCGATTGGATATGGATTAGAGATATTCTTGGTGTGGATGCGGGTTGCGTGACTATCTTCTGGTCGATTAGGCAGTGTGTCCTTGTCCGGGAAGAGCACCTCTGCTGGATATTTAGCCGGTTCGCGTCTGCTATGATTTCACGGTGTAGCGAGGGAAGCGAGTCATCGCTAGCAGTAGTCTGATGGCGAGGTATGTGCAAGTTGTGTAGCAGCTCGAGGAAGCGGTGTGGCAAATGCCTTCGTTGCGAGTTGTTTGGACAATCAATGGAGCCTCACGATCATTCATTGTGATAACCGAGTTGTGTAGTGTTCTATCAATCACGTATTTCATGAAGCCAGAACCAAGCATGTTGAGATCAAATGCCATTATATCATGGAGTATGGTATTGAGGGAAGCCTATCTGATTGAGGAATTATACTCCCGTAGCGATGAGCAAGCGGCCAGACAATCTCACAAGCCTCTCTCGGGGATAAAGTTTGTGTACTTTAGAATGTAACAGTATGGTGGAAATCTGACCCTAGAATCTCGGTATCAGTGATCCTCTTTAATACATTTCTCTTTGAGAATTTGAGGGTGTAAAGCCCTTGTTTAACGCATTTCTCTTTTGAGATTTGAGGTGAAAGCCCTTGTTTCCACCCTCTGGGAGAGCCATGGTGGATGTCATGTGTGTGACTCCATGATAGCATCACGTGAGAGAGTTCATGATGATTTTCTTGTACTTGTGTTTCACCCTCTGGGAGAGCCATGGTGAACGTCATGTTGAGGTGACAACATTATGCAAGTGATGAACAATTGTACATACCATACATGGTTGTAGCCATTGTAATGTCCCCTTCCAGTTGACATCTCTCAGTACTTGAGATTAGCCTATTATGTGGCCCTCGTAGGCTAATATGGTGGATAGAGGGTCTTGTCGAGGCATGGTTTGGCTTCAGTTGTCAGAGCTATTCAGTTTGGCTTTCGTTTGGGATCTTTCGGACACCATTTGCTTGACTTACTATTTTTATTAAGTGGAGACACTCAACGGAGCACCCCTGCTATTTTTAGCAGTATGGTCTGGTCATATGCAGATTCAGTCACTTATCATCCGGCTTCAGACGGTTTATCTTTTGGACTTATATTGAGAGAGATATTAATATTTATGTGTTAAAATAAATATTAATTATTTGGAGCTTATATTATAAAGTTATGATATAATTAAATATTATAACTTAAGTGACTTTATGGAAGGGGTCGACCATCATGGAAAGGGGGCCAAGTTCAATTAATAATTATAATTATTTTGGGCGCCCAAACTATGGAATTATTAAAAGTGAAATTCAATTTTTATTTAAATGGTGCTTTTTGAGGGAAGTCGACCCTCTTGAAAGAATATAAGGTTTTCACTTGTGAAAACTTCATTATGAATTGCATATAATATTGATTTTCAGAATTCTTCTTCCAGAGAACGAAGCCTAGGGTTTACCGTTTTCTTCTGCATTGGAGAACGAGCCATCTTCAATGTTGCAGTTCAGAGGCTGTGAAATATCAGCTGATTTATTGCCTGCAGTTGAATAGCTTCATTCAGAGGTTATTACAGATCTTACTGTGAGTTTCTTTATATTCACTGATTGGACCCATTTCTTTCCAGAGGAGAATCTTTCCATTTGCCATCAGTTATCAGACATCTAGCACACTTCCCAAGGTGGTACGGATTTGTTCATTGCTGATCTAGGGCCGTACTTCACAGCTGCAAGGGCGTTTTTCTTCACAGCCATCAAAGCGCCTTGTTTTTGGGTTTCCTTTTCAGTCTCCAGTGGACGCCTTGGACTCCTAAGGGTTTAGCAACCATTGTCCAGTGGGAGAACTGCCTTAAACAAGATGGTTGTACCTTTCATGATCTTCTACAGGCGGCTGCAAATCAGAAATCAGGTTCCTTAGATATTGTTTATTTAATTGCCTTTTTGTATGCATGCTATCAGTTCAGTATTGTAAACATTCATCATTCCAAATAAAGATTCATCGGCCTTCATTAGTCAATAGTGCTTAAGTATTTGTAAGTTTATGCATTTATTTTGTTCTGGCATCCTTTCTTCAAAAAACGTCAAAACCCTTATTGCACCAAAAAACACAAAATACACAAAAGAATCAGTTTAAGCAACAGAGGTTGAAAGTTGAACCAGTAGGGTTCACGACAGCCATTATGGTTGATATCACAATGAGGTGATATCTTTCTTTTCCACATATGGTTGTAGCCATTGTGGTAGACATCAAGATGAGGTGATATGTCTTGTGCAGCTGGAAGTATACTCCCTAGCTGAGAGGGAGTGTTGATGTTTTATGACAGCGTCGGTCTTATCCTTCCAGCCAATCTCCTTGTTACAAGAATGATAAATTAAATATAGCTAAGGCTATTTAATTTATAGCAATTGGACAAACTCAAAAGACATGTCATTTATATTAAATAATGACTAATTATTAATGAGGCTCGATTTATGAAGTGGCGCAATTTACTAAGGGAGCCGACCTCTTGTGTAAGAGGTGCGATTATTTGTTCAAGGCCGACTTGTGTTCATTGAAGGGTCATGTCCCTCCACCCCATCTTGTATATATACACCTTCATTGCATCTCTCTTGGCATCGATTCATTCATTGTTCTCATTCCATCTCAAGTGCGAATTTATTCAAGGCAGATCGAAGTTACTCAAGTTCAAGTTCGGCATTGTTGGTGGCTGAGATCTATCAGCATATTGCTCCATTGTAATTTGTGTTGCATCACTCTTTGGTGCATGTATTTGTCCTGCATATCGGCCTCTTGTAAGGAGATCATTATTGTGTTGATTCAATATATAAGTGATATATTGTTGCTGGGTTTTTCTCCCTCAAGAGGAGGGTTTTCCCAAGGTATCTGTTGTGTTATTGTGTCTGATTTTCAATTAATTTTCTGTACATTACATATGATCATAAAACTAACACCATCACCAAAACAAGTTTTAAAATATCAACTTATCAATATGTTGTATTAAAATAATAATATAATGTAACTATACCATGTAAAATAAATTTATAACATTATCTACAAAATAATATCAAACTTATGTCAATGGGGTTGTGCTCAAATGGCAAGGCCATAACGTTCTCAAGATAGAGATCCATGTTCGAATCCCCAAAGTGACATCTATGGTTGGAATTCTAAGTGGTGGCTCTTGGAATTCCATTGTGTCTCCTAAGTAAATTAGAGTTGAATAAGTGGCTTGTAAGTTGAATATGTTGAAGGGGAGGAAGTCCCATTGTGACCTTCACTGGTGTAGGGCCATTCTAAATAAGCCCTCCTTATCGACAAAAGAAAAAACAATCAAACTTCTAAAATATTTATATTATATAGTATATGCTGACTAATAGGCATATAGCATATAAAAGAAAGTTACATTTATTATATAAGCAGCTTGTTTTTTTACTACTACCATAATTTTAAAAATAATATGAATGATAAAAACTAGGCCCATAAAAGCAGACAAACAAAGGAAAAAGTATATGAATAGAAGGTTGATAAACAAAGGTTACAAATAAGGAAGGTAAGAACAGAAGAATCAACACCCTTCTCTTTCAAAATGCAGCAAGTGCCTTTTGAAAAGGTATAACCTCCTAAACTACCTAACTAACTAAAACCAAAATCACTATATTATATGAGTGTAATTTAGGCTTAGATTTATTTTATTACAATAGCCTATAAACTATACTATTTTGGATCACAACCTAATGAACACCCGCAATTGAAAAGGGAGATTATATACTCTAACCTGATCAAGTTGTGTCAACGCATCGACAGTTCTACTAAATCCCTTACAATCTAATCTCTAGCACCCTATGCCTAGTGCATCGTCTATAACTTAACACTACGACATGAACATAATGTTTAACTATACCACACTAATCATTCCTTCAACCTGAATTTGAACTTTTTGTATGGAACAACTGTTGGAAGCTCCAACCATGCCAATACCTTCTCAACTACAACCAAAAACACTATATTATATGAGTGTAATTTAGGCTTAGATTAATTTTATTACTATAGCCTATAAACTATACTATTTTGGATCACAACCTAATGAACCCCTGCAATCGAAAAGGGAGATTATATAATGTTGTCAACACATCAACAGTTCTACTACATCCCTTACAATCTGATCTCTTGCACCCTATGTCTAGTGCATCGTCTACAACTTGACATTACGAATTTATGACATGAACATGATGTCTAACTATGCCACACTATTCATTCCTTGAACCTAAATTTAGACTTTTTATATGGAACAATTGTTGGAAGTTCCAAACATGCCAATACCTTCTGAACTAAAGCCAATAACTTAAAAAATCTAAAAAATTCAACTGGACTGACCATTGTCCTCCCTCAAGACCACTTCTAGAGACCAACAATCCTTCTTGATTAACTCAATCACATGAAGAGTTAGCAATAAATATCTCTAATTGATCTAAAAGTGCAAAGGATCATCAATAATTTGTCAAGACCACTTCTAGAGACCACTTAAAGTGTTATTATAGGGTGGGTGACTAAAGCATGGGGAGGTTTGTAAATTAAATAATTATTTTATTTAATTCCCCCAAGTGCATTGGAAAAGACACGTGAGGAATTTGAAGAGGTGTCTTTTGGAGGTAAAGGAGAGTAAAAGGTGAGTAAAAGGTCTATATAAGCAAGGTACAAGGAAAAAGGAGGCATGCTTTTGATAATAAACCAATTCCTTTCAAATAGATTGAGCATCTTGTTCATCTATTGCATTGAGGAGGAAAACCATCTATACAAGAGATTGGACAACAAAAAACCCCTAATTTCCAACGCTAGTATAGTCAACAAAAACCCCTAATTCAGACTTGGGGTTATTTGTAATGAAACCACTTGCACAATTGAAGAATATAATAGGAAATGCATTGCAAATACTCGATAATAATATGCCACTTAAAGTGGGGTACCCCCAATAGTCTTCACTCAGAACACAATACTCAACATGATGATAATAACTAGCCACTAACTCCTATGTAATAACCACCTTAGATTTTTTTTTTTTAAATTACATCAACTAAAAGAGTGATTATAATGCAATATCTATTCCACTTTTTGATCACCAAGTTCTCAAGATGGGAAAGGTGAGAGCATACGGTGAAAGGATCTATATGTGAAAATAAGTTGCAATAGCTGAAAGTAACGTGCTAGATGGCATGCCAGCCAATACCAGTTATTCAATGGAGTGCATATGCAATACATTAAATAAATAGCATCCACCTATTCAGTGGGAATGACAAGGGCACATCCACTTATTCAGTGGAACCCTTTACAATACTTGAAAATGAAAAACAACTTCTTACACTTATCCAGTGGCGAACTATTACAATATTACCACTTCTTCAGTGGGGTAAGTAGCAATTAGCTAAGATTAAATCCACTGACAGTACTACCATCCAGTGTTATAATATCAATGCTTAGAAAATGAAAGCTCTTTGGCAGTGTGACCATCCAAAGCTTGCAAGATTAGTCCATGAGAAAAGAGCACTGCACAACTGTTGTAATGAAGTACTGATGATAACAATTGTTGTAAATCCCCAAGAACAATGCCCAATATGTAGAACAAGCCCACCCAACTTGAATTAACAACACTACACCTTAATGATGATGACTGCAATCATTGGTACAGATCTGAAATGTACTCATAATGCGGTGCTACAGGACTGAACAACGAATATAGCACCAGAAACTCAATCCAGCTCACCCCCAACAAGCCCACAATGTACATATGCCAATATACCTTTGCCACACAGCTTCAAATTTCATCATTTACAGATCTGAATGCATTACATTCTTGCAATATGATGGTATAAGGGCCTATGATATCATAAACTGTTGGGGAAGTAAGTCTACAACCTGCTGTGATTGGTTCTAAGCACATTCTACCTATGCATTCTGCTAATACCATGGTCTGTGATGTGTAATGTGCTGGGAAAGTGTTCTAAACACCTTTGTTGTAACCTATAACTGCTGTGCATATTTTTCAGTCATGGTACTCAGAAAAATGTCATTTAATCTGCTGTTACAGTCTTATTGTCCTTGATGTGCAACACCAAGGCTAGCATAGGGTGTTTAGATTGAAGAATCTAGTATCTTAATACTGTTCCAGTCATCTGATAACAAGTGCAGAGATTAAATGTAATGCTGTTCAATCATTTCAGAATAGATACGCTCAGAAATTGTTGTATCAACTGCTGTCACAGTCAAGCCAATTGATGCTATGAATATAACACAATACCAATGTTGATATAGTGTGATTGGGGTGTGGTGTAGGGCATTAAACCTCTGTATCAGTCAGTTTATGTCCTTTATTGTAATGCTGGTCATGAAAACACAAGGTCAATGAAGTGTCCAGTTGTTGCATATGGCTGTATGTTGAAATCCATTTTATATGATCATATCCATTGCTTAGAAAAACTTATCTTTTAAACTCAGTTGATGTTCACTTAATTGACAAATGAAATATGTCATATTAAGTGTTTGGGAAATCGAAAAAATATCATCTACTTGGGTAGGGGGTTATTTCACCGCCCTTCCCAAAATTGCTTGCCCTCAAGCAATTCCAATGCCATCCTGAAATCACCATGCTGAACCAAACTGAAACAGAATATGATCCCTGCGTCCCAAATCAACCCAGGAGAAAGATGGCACCTACTGATGTAAGCACTGCACTGTTGGATGCCAACAAAAGAAATCACCAGATTAAAATTAAACTGAAACATCATGGGAATAAATTCTAGAAGACCATCATTGGCTTCATCATCTTCAATTGTTGAATAGAAAACCCAAGTGATACCAGGATTCCAAATCTTCCTCAGGAACACTGTTCTTCTAATCTGTTGCGCTACTCTGATTAATACAACTGAATACTCAAAGTGGACCAACATGTCACGATCCACAAAAGACAATACACCAAACATGTCAGTGCCTGGGTCTCATATCAGTCTGTAGGACCTCCAAACCTTGCTGTCATAATTCTGATAAGCAACAAAATTGTTCTTAAACAAGTCACCAGACCATTGCCAAACAAAGAACCAAGCTCCATACTCCATCTCAATCCAAAAGAATATACAATGATTGAAAAATTTCCAAGAAATCTTCACATATTTCACTTCAAGAGCCTCAATTTGACAAATCAAATCAGCTAATAACTCGCTGTCCCAAAAAGTAATGTATGAGTTGGTACCAAAAAATCCACTGTCAACCATCAATGAACAACCCATACCTAAACTTTGACCATACTGAATCATTCCCTTGCTCATTTGTGGCAGAAATTTAGTCCAAATAGGAGACGGAGAGGCCTGGAAATGAAATAACCAACTTCCTAACAGGTCTAAAATAATCATCTTGAGATCTGATTTTTAGAAAATCAGCATCCAAGAAGACAAGCAGCAGCTGCAACATAAGAATTTTTCATCAAAATGAGCATAATAGCTCATGAACCAAGCTGGTGGCACCTTTAGCAAGAGACCCCATGCCACCACAAACCAACTTCTAGTCATATTTCCTTCCCAGAACACCAATTTATGATCAGAAATAAACAACCAATGACATAGAAAGAAGGAAGCAGCAAACATAAAACAAAATTTTTGACACTTATCTCTCCATCCAACCTTCTTTTTATGCATTCCATTCTTCATAAGAAAATACTTGAGATCCCAAATACTAATTTTCAATTGAAGACATTTCCCAACATATAAGCAAAGGGTCATAACCACATTTTGAATACTATATGTTGGTTTATCCCCCATAAAATTTACAGTATTACCTTCTTGCCAAGTAATGCCAGGATCCCAAACTAACAACCATGAAGAACCACTTCTCAAATGGAGAATTGCTCTCACACGAATCCTCTGATTTGCTCGTTCCATCTGAATTGCCACTTCTTGAAATTCCAAGAAGCATTCAACCAACCTTTGTTCGTTGAAGAGATTGAATCCAGAATCTTGTGATATGACTTGCCGGAAAGATTCTATGAATCCTTCATCAAATACAATTCTGAAATCAATCACTCTAAGTGAAGATGAAGATGTACTAAAATCTAACAAGAGCCTCACAAGCATCCTCATCAAAATATAAATAAAACCTTCATCAACATACCCATCAACTCTTTGTTGATGAACAACAAGAATGTCTTCATTTCTTTGTGATCCAAGAGTTACCAATTCTTGTTGAATGGGTGCACTAGTTGCAGCAGTAGATTCAACTTCATGCAACTCTGGTATCAACTCTCCAATGCTAGAAGACAAACTCAAATTTCCTCCTTCAGTAATCTCTGAAGCAATTCCTTCATCAATATCAAAAAGAGGATTTACATAAACCTTATTAGCACCTTCTTCATACAACAAATTGTCAAAAGCCTGAAAAACTTGTTGATAAGAATTTGAATGCTTTGATCTCTTAGGATAGCATTCCAAATCATATGTTTCTTGTATGAGATCCAACTCATCAAGAATTTTCTGAAGCTTCTCTACTCTTCTTTTGTTTTCTTGCTCCCATGAATATTGAACAGCAGCAATCTGATTTTCTGCTTCAATTAGAGTCTCATGTACTTCTTGCAACTTCGCTTTGCTAAGCTCATTCCACTCCAATGCCTTGTCAGCAATATTGGCCACTATGTCTTTGTCACGAATGATGTGCAAAAGACTAGATTTAATTTCCTCCAAGGCAAACTTAATGGACTTCATATCTTCTATTGAAATGCAACATACAACTTCTCCCCTAGGCACATCATAAATCAATTGGTCTACATGGCTATGAATTCTATCAAGATTTGACAAAATTTGAATTCCATTTCCAACAGTCTGTGAACTTGAGCTGCAATCTTCATATGCTGGTTGATATGATGTAGAACCACTTTGATGGATAAAGATTTCAAAAATGGTTTGAGTTGTACTCCTCAACTTGTCTCACATGTGATGAACAATCTTCATCATTCCATCCATAGTGCCTTCCAATTCCTTAGCTTTTTGTCTTTCATATACTGGCTGATATGATGTAGAACCACTTTGATGGATAAAGATTTCAAAAATGGTTTGAGCTGTACTCCTCAACTTGTCTCGCATGTGATGAACACTCTTCATCATTCCACCCATAGTGCCTTCCAATTCCTTAGCTTTTTGCCTTAGCTTGATTTCAGGTGAAGAAGAATCTGCCTTATAACTACTAGAAGCTTCACCTTCCATGTTGTCTTCTACACAAGATTCAAAGGAATTGATCAAATCAGCTTTGAAGTGGGAAGAGACTTTAGCTTCCTCTTTTTTCTTCTCCTCCTTGACTTGACTTTCAAACCAGCATTCTCTGGAATTGTGAAGAAGCAATTTGTTGGTTGAACACATATCTTCAACTAACCGAACTTCTCCTTCATTTGGATCTGCACTTATGGCCTCTTCATGCATCTCTAATTCAACTTTTGTTTCCAAAAGTTCTTTCTTTGAATCTTCAACATGATGCTTCTTAACACAAGTCAACTCACTGTTCTCTATAGAAAACAAGAGTACCTCACTAGTCTTCAAAGCTTCCACTGTCACATTACATTCTTCTACAGAATGTTTGGATGAGTGAAAATCCGTAGATACCCCTTGAACTTTTGCAATGTCTTCAAAGGGATTCCAACTTTCATCCTCCACTTCATTTTCAACATTCTTCTTCATGAATGGTTTCAACTTATCTTCACATTGACTGAAAATTTGTTTAACTAACAAATCAGCAGTGGGAGAAATCTGCTCTTCACGTTTATAAGCATCCAAGAGAAGAGTTTGGACACTTTCAAGAAGACTATCAGCTTCTTTAATTGTAGAGATCAGAAAATTTATGACAGTTGCAAGCATACTCTCTTCTTGCTCACTCCAGGTCGAGGTGAAAAAATAATTAAACAAGTGATAAATCTGATTTTTCGTCTCCAATTTTATCAATAAGATGCAAGCACCAACTTCAGAAAATGTCTTTAAAACAGCTGCTCTTCTTGAAAACAAGCTACTACCAGTTTCATCCAAATCTTGAAAACTTTCCACTATCATATTTAATATGATCATCATAGTTGCATCATCATAGGGTAACTGGAGAATTACAATTCTTATTATCTCCATGAAACAAGAAGAAATCAGCAGCTTGGTTTCTTCATCAGGATGCCCCAACCAATAGGGATGATTCAAAGAATTCACTGCAGGAGCTAGTGCCAACTCCATTTTCTCTGAAGGTGATGGCTTCACTTGTCTCAAACATTGTTCTAACAAATGAAGAATGTTCTCTTCATTTTCTCTTGACTGAAATTCTTTGTCAAGTCTCTTTCCAGCCATATAGAGTCTCTGCCAACTACATCTCTTCTTCATTAGCCATGCCTAACTGCAAACTTCAAAATTGAACTCAAACTGCCCACAAGTTTAATAACTGTGAATTTTACGCACGATAATCAAAACATACACACAAAGAATTATCTTTCTTCTTTACAAGCACTACAGCTAGAGCAAAATGATTTTCTCGGTTCCTCAAAACCACTAAAAAAGCATCAATCTCAGGCCATTGAGACTGAACTTTGGGCTGACCTCTAGTGAAGAATCTAATTCCTCTGTCACTCATCTGTCAAATGAATCTGTCTTTCTCACAGGATGGAAAGATCTTCTGCTCTGATACCACTAAAATATGCTCCTTAATTTTTCTTGGAATTTTCACAACACAATCAACACTACACCAAATGAATTAGCATTAGCTTCAAAATTGAAAACCAATTTAAAATGATCTCAACGCCAAGAATGCACACTCAATCCCAATGAAGGAGAGGTGTTGTCATATGGCGGAGATAACTAACCAATAACTGAAATGAAATTACAATTTAATGGAGCTAGGCGGTGAACCAGCCATGAAAGAATTCCGCACTTCCTCTAAATCAGTGGGGGGAAAGATATTACAAAACAAACTAATTCATCCACTGCGGCGAGCATCCACTCGTGAGTGGGAATTCACCACTTTTCAGTGGGTACAAATGAGAGAATTAACAAGTTTTTTTTCCACACTGGCAGTAAACCATCCAGGGGTTACAAATGTGATAATTAACACAAACAAAGCAGTAATAAATGGACTAAAATAGTACTACTGTTATCAGCCTTACAATGTAGAGAACTACTGCAAATTACAACTGATAGAAGATGATCTCTCTCTATGAAACCCTTCTGAATTATTGAAAATCAAACCAAAATTTGAACCTTAAGCAATCTGATTTTTCAAACAGCAAACTGAAAAATAAACAACCAGTAAACAGAAATTCAATCAAATGCTCACAGCGTCATCAATATACCTCCAAATGGAATGAAATGAAATGCAAAGGCTCTTTGGAGGATAGGCGCCCAAGTTGCAACACTGAAACGGCATCAAATTCCCTTCAATTATTTGGCACAAACTTCAACGCTCTCCTGAATAGTATGGCCTGGCTAGGAGGGGCGATTTTGCATTATAAAATTAAATACTTTGAATTAAATTTTGATCTTCTGTGGGAAGGGGTGCCCATGTACTAGGAATCAATTTCTTCAATACCCAGAAGCACATTAAAATTATACAAAAAGCTATTAATGAAAACCTCCTTCAACCATGATATGACCAGCAAACACAATTCTGAAAATTATTATCAAAACTAGAAAATCTTCAACTTTGAAGCTCAATGTGCACTTCTGGATGAAGCACACTCTCAATCCACCATCTAGGGAACCATAGTTTCAAGCCCGAAGAATGGAGTCAATTTGCTAAGCTTCCCCTTAGCCGGGTTCTGAATTCAATCTAGCAGCATTTTGTTATATTTTTCCAAAGATGAGAAATGAATGAACAATGGCCTGCTTTTATAGAATTGAAGGTGACTGTTGGCTCTTCAGCTTCCATCCTTTTTCCCTCCAAAAGGGACACCCATTTCACTTTTGAAATATTTTAATTTTGAAAAACACTTTATTTCTCCTCAATATGGCGTCCCACTTCAAGGCATAAAATAACTTTAGAAAATAGTAAATATTTACTTCATGAAGCATCCCCCCTTCATGTCCACCTTTTAAAACAGCATAAGTTAATGCACTAGGCCAAGGGGCCAACTTGAAATTAAAACATTAATGCCTTGAAATATACTATTTCACCAAAAATTACTCTTCTAAAGCCAAAACTAGAATAACTCAACTGCTCCAACAAAAGAATTCACTAAAGTGCTTCCAACTGGACCACTACCAAAACTAGACTTACTAAAAATAGCCAATGCCAAAAATAGTAAGTTCATCTTAAAACCAACAGAAAGCTGAACTGAGCTAGAAGCAAGACTTACTGAAAATGGAAACCCTAGATTTGCACATTTGAATAGCCTACGGATTCCCGGAAATAGGCTAAATCCAAATGAAGAGTGTATTGCCAAAAAGGGGACATTACATGTACATACCATACATGGGTGTAGCCATGATGGCTGATATCACGATGAGGTGATATCTTTCTTTTCCATACATGGGTGTAGCCATGATGGTTGATATCACAATGAGGTGATATCTTTCCTTTCCACATATGGGTGTAGCCACTGTGGTTGACATCACGATGAGGTGATATGTCTTTTGCAGCTGGAAGTATCCTCCCTAGCTGAGAGGGAGTGTTGATGTGCATAGCAGCGTCGAGAGAATTCTTCCAGCCACGATATAATGGATAAATTTGATGGAACCTAAACGGCTATCAAATTTATAGGAGACCAATATTATTGAAGAGGAACTTCATTTATTTAAATCATAGTAACGAGATGCGGATGCGGCTCAGACTCGGCGAGGGCGACTCGGCGCGGGACTCGGCGACTCCGGACGCGGACGCGGCGCAGACGCGGCAAAATGAAAAAAAGTTGAAAAACCCTAGAAATTTAGAGATTTTTAAGGATTTAAAACTTGTTTCAAGCACCCTTTATTGAATACAACACAAATAAAAGCAAATTTGATCACATGCATAAGTATACAACGATTACATAAGTATAAGGTACACATTGTAGTTGCGTTGCTGAAGGAAATAACATACTTAGATATATAAAATTAGTCAAATGTATACAAAACTCATGGAATATGAAATCCATGACATCAAATGTTCCATACAAATATGAAATATGAAATATGACATCAAATCAAAATGTTCTATGACTCTATGCCCTATGGCATAGTGGAGCCAGCATCCTTCCTACGAAGGCGTCTAAAGGGCCTGGATGATGTTGCAGCTGCAGCCATAGTCTCTGCCTGTGTCTGACTCTCCATGCCACGCTCACCAACAGCATCTATGCCTCCTCGTGCTCTAGCCTCCTCCTCAGCCATGGCTACAACCTCGGCCTCTCTCTCTGCCTGGTCCACCCAATCAAGGTCCTCGTCACTAAAGACTGCATCTGTAGCCTCAGTGGTCCACTCAGACTGTGGATCAACCTCCTCTAGATTGATCGGGGTTTTGTCATGGTCAAAAAGCTTCCTGTATCTGAGCCGAAGATTGTAATGAACATATACCAAGTCGTTCATCCTCTCCACTGTCAATCTATTGCGCTTCTTGGAGTGTATGTGCTCAAACATACTCCAATTGCGCTCACAACCAGATGAACTGCATGGCTGGCTCAATATACGAATGGCAATATTTTGCAGGTTCGGTGTATCAGAACCAAACATATTCCACCAGCTATCTGAGATGAGAAAAAGAAACAAAATCAATCTCATTTCAAGTTTCAAGTTCAAGTTCAACATTTAATAATAAATTATAATATAAAGAGATGAAAATTATGCCCTTAAATATATTTTTACCTGGTAGTAATGTTGTCCTATTATCTTTGCACATTTGACGTGCAAAGAAGTCTCCATGTGCCTTAGTGAAGGCATCTATCTCCTGCACCACCTGTGTAGTAACAGCAGGCAACATCCGCTCCAATGTCGTGTAGAGCCCACTAAGAATTTCTCTATCTGCACGGAGATCGTGGTGGAATTGGAAGGCCGGATTCAGGAAACATGCGGCTGCATGGATGGGCCTATGAAGTTGGTTTTGCCATCTCCTATCAATGATATCCCAAATGGGACGATACTTCTCCTCAACTCCACCATAGACTGATCTAATGGCCTCTTTGGCCCTATCCATGCCCTCATATATGTAGCCCATTGCGGGCTTCTCCCCATCTGCAACTCGTAGGAGAACTAGCAAGGGCTCAATAAACTGCAAAGTGCAAACATGTTGCACAAATAAGTGTGAATGAAAATAAACAAATAAAAGTAAGATATGATTAAAAATTAGAACATAATAAAGAATTAAATTTTACCTTCACAATCTCGTCCATTGGTGTCCAAAAACCTTGCTCATCAAAAATGCAATCAGCCACAGCAATCCCTGCAGTGCTTGTAGAAAAGGATGAGGAAGACCACTCCTCACTAGTAAACATGCGCCTCAAAGCTGCCCTTGACCGAATCAAGGATTGCATCGTGATAAAATTTGTTGCAAACCTGGTGATGCCAGGACGAGACAACTCCCTCAACCCCGTGTATTGCCTCATAAGGTTAAGCACCCATGTGTGGTTGTATACAAATTTGCAAACGTTTTTTGCTGCTTCCACACATGTTTTGATCCATGGGAGCTTCCCAAGATCCTCCAACATGAGGTCAATGCAATGGGCGGCACATGGAGTCCAAAATATAGTAGGGTGCCTCTCCATCAATAGTCTACCAGCAGCAACATAATTTGCTGCATTGTCTGTCACCACTTGCACTACATTTTCTTCCCCCACATCAGCTATCACGTCCTCTATAGCCTCACACAGGTATGTGGCATTTTTGATTTGGCCAGAAGCATCAATGGACTTAATGAAGACGGTGTCACCTGAAAAAAAAAGCAAAACCAATTATTCAATAAATTAAAAAACATAAATCAGCCATATTAAATTATGTGATTCACTAAATAAAATTCAAATTCCAATGCATTGAAGGAAGTACAATTACCTCCGGAGGAAACTAGGAAATTAAGCAACGTCCTATTTCTCCTATCAGTCCAACCATCAGTCATGATGGTGCAACCAATCATGCTCCACTGCTTGCGTTGCTCCTCTAATTGTGCTTTCACATCTGCCACCTTTTGAGTCAAAAGTGGGCCCTTTAATTCATCTTCACTAGGGGCTTTGAACCCCGCCCCACATATAGTTATCGCATCAACCATGTTTTGCCAGAAAGGTGACCTATAACATGTCATAAATAAATTGATAAGTTACATAAGTATTGTAAAATTTGAATTCGATAATGAGATAATGAGATACATCTAGATTCTAAAATTTAAATATAAATTTTAAAACAATTAAACGAAAAAAAATTACCTGGCTACATGGAAGGGAATGGTGCAGTAGTACCAAAAGTCTGCAATTGCCTTTTTGGCTGCATCATGTGCGTCCTTGTTCCAACCCATGCTCTCAAGCGACGGTTGGGAACCAGGGGTAGTGCGTGGTACAAAATATGAGTCCACCCTAGATTTACGAACTCTAGGGCCAATGCTAACACTGCCACTACCACTAGCAGTAGCAGCGCCACCAGCACTAGGAGTACGCATAGGCATTGCTGATGCAGAAACAGAAGCACTACCACAAGCACTAGCACTAGGACGGTATGGAGGCATGGAAGAAGCATCTCCAACAGCACCAAGTCCCTGTCCAACTCCAACACTCAACAACTCCTGCTTCTGTTTCTTTTTCAATTCTTTTTGCATTTCAAAAGTTTCTAATTGCACCTGTACTTCACGAACAACCTCAGGAGGTGCTATAGGGCAACCCACTGCATCATGGGCGGGTATGCGTGCAAGATGATATTTTAATCGATTTATGCCTCCATGATATATTGTTTTGCAATAGAAACATTTGGCGTCTCCTTTTTTCATTCCGGGAAAGATTTCAGCATGTTTCCAAGCAGGGTCTTTTCTGACTGGGGTATGAGACATTGTGAAAATAATAATATGGTATGATTTGCAAATGAATGTGGCTGCACAAAATAGGGTTTCTAAAATTATTTAAGTTGCAAGTAGGGTTTGTAAAAAAAATATGCAAACTCAAAAGAATAGTGATTTTACAAATTACAATGAAATATTTGTTAAAAAAACACAAAAAAATCAATTAAAATCGAACTTACCTCTTAGATTTAGCTTGGAATGCAATAGAAACTCCTCCAAATCACTGGTAATGAGCTTTCAATGCACCTCCTTGCTGGTATGAAGCTCCCCAAATGATATATGCCCTTGGATTGGTCTTCAACAAGTTGCTGGTTGCCCTCTCTTCTCCTCCTATTTTTCTTCACAACTCTCTCTTCTCCTCCTATTTTGCCAAATGAATGAAATGAGTGCCCTTTTAGGGCGAAATAGAAGATATAAATAAAAAAACAGATTAAAAAAATGTTGTGTTTTAATTGTTTTTTGGCCTTTTCTGGCTGTTCTGCGCGTCACGTCCGCAGCATCCCGTCCGCCACGGGCCAGCGGTAGCGAAGAGGGCAGAGGAGCCGCTTCGGCGGGACTCGCCAGCGTCCGGAGGCAAGTCACCGGGACTATGATTTAAATGATAATCGAATTTATGAAGAGGCACAATTTGTATCAAATAATAATTAATGAGGAGCGCTTCTCAAGGCAACATTGTAATTTTTCCCTTGGCCGACCTTCATTGTAATTCATAATTATTATTTGTATTTATCTTCTCCTTTGGTGGCCGACCTAGTTCTTGTAGAGGTGTGACCTCTCTAGCAAATGTATATATAGAAGTTCATTCTCACTCATTCAAGCATCAAGCAAGTTCGATTCCTTCCTACAAGCAAGAGCGAATTCTATCAAGAGCAGCTCCTTCTATCAAGTGCAAATTTCTTCTAGGGCAGATTGTGAATCCATTGAAGAGCAGATTTGTGTTCAAGGAAGAGCAGATTGTTCCTTGTTATTACAGCCTTTGCTGGTGCTGAATATTGGCCTTGTGTGTGGCCTCATTGTAAAGAGACTTGTTGCCATTACTTATATATATAAGAGATATATTTATTGCTGGGTTTTTCTCCCTCAAGTGGAGGGTTTTCCCAGGGTATATGCTGTGTTATTGTGTCTGATTTTGAATTAAATTTCTGTGCATTAAATCCGATCATAAAATCAACATAATGGCCTACAGGAGAATGCCAACTAGGAGGGGGCAACAAATAGTGAAAAGAGCAGCTAACTAGAAGCTACTTTGCTTTATGTCTATAGGGAGCCAGAGGAACCAATTAATCTCGCCACAATAATTCGAGAAGGGATATAAAGTCACCTTCCTTACAATATCATAATGAGGAACTATGTGGAGTGTATTAGCCATCATATCAATTAGCCACCCCGGTACTTCTTCTGACAAGAGGAAGTCTAAGAGGGCAAACACATCATTCCAAATCATGATAGCATCAATTTGGGAGACCAGATTAGCAAGGAGGTCCATGAACGAGTTTCCTTCCCTAAATACATGTTGAATTTTATAATCCTCTGAGTTACTGATGTTAGCTAAGGTATTCCCAATGATATCTTGATAGGTCCAGCTAGGATTAGCTTTATCCTTCAACATGTCAATTATATTTTTTGAATCCCCTTCTATAACAAATTTTCTTATACCTTTGTTGATTATGTGTTGATCTCAAACAAAATTTGTGAAAGCTAGATATATTTCAGAAAACTTGCTAAGCAGTTGGATGATTTCAAATGGACTAAATCCTCTAGAAAGAATGTTTCTATGGCCCTGTTGGATTTTGAAAAGGCTTATGATAGAATTGAATGGTCTTTCATTATGTTGGTTTTGTGAATCTTGGGTTTCAAAAATATTTTTTGGAAAATTATTGAGGTGTTATTACAAGATACATTTGCACAAGTGTAAGTTAATAGTGCCTTATCTAAGACTTTTGCACTATAGAAATCTATAAGGGGAGGATGTCTCTTAGATCTGCTTTTAGTGATTGATACTAAAGTTGTGCATTATATTTTGACAGATGTTTTGATTGGACCACCTATAGGTACCCAATTTTGTATTGTCCAATTTGCTTGGTCTAAGCCCCATTTGTGTGTTTGGCCTTATTTTTCCCAATATAGATAATCGATCTGAGATAGTTCCTAATGGGTCTCCCTTGGTCAAAGTTTGCACATATGTTATTCCTCATCCTCCTCACATCCATATCACATGTTGGAAGTTTGAAAGGCGCAAACCCTCTAATAAATCATCTTGTTCTATTTGATATCTAGGTGCTTACTTTGTCTCATATAGCCCTTAAGATGTGTTTGTCTTCTTCCTGAATTGACTTCTTTCTATGGCATGATTTCCTTACGTTGGCTGCCTATTTCAGATGCTGACAAGGTGTTGCTTAATATATCCTTTTTTTCTTTATTTTTTAAAACTTTTGGCTAAGCATCACTTTTGACAATTCAATTTTTCCCAGCATCCAAGCCTAGCCACATCTACCAAGAACTTACAACCACAAGCAATCAGATAGAATTCGTTAGTTTGAAACCCTAGACTCTAACACAATCACCTTGCCACTAGATTGGAAACGACAATTACAAATCATTACTCAACACATGAATGACAACAAATCAATGGAACATGGTCATCAAATAGCATAACCATCAAGTTTTGGATTGGGTACAACAGTTTATAGACTCGTGTCAATAATTCAATAATTAACAATTCTATGTTGTGTACTAGGTATAAAATATGAGATGACAATCTTCAATGGGTGTGATAGTTTGGGAATGAAGAAAAATGTATCTAACACTCCTGTTAGAGATTCCAATGTCTATGTAATTGATCTCATTGACCACTTTACTTAGTTTTTGATAGAAGAAAACTGTACTTAATATTCCCATTAGTGATTCCAAAATCTGTGTAATTGATCTCATTGACCACTTTATTTTATTCTTTCTCTACAGTTTAACTGTGAATTTTGTGATAAATGTTCAAATACTAATGTTTTTCATACACTCCCTAATGTAGCATAACAGTTTGCATCCTTTCATGGTATTACATTTCTATGCTTGGTTGAATTGAAGATAAAAGTAGTTCTAGATATGTTCTAGAAGTTTTCTCTATGCAATAAACAATTAAAAAAGCATTTGTTAAAATGGCATAAGACATTTTCAAAGAGGATTTAATCAGGCATTTTGTTTGAAAACTGAAACTAATAAAGCAAAAAACAAATCATTGAAAACAATGCAACAAATTGCTACTCATGTGAGAAATCAAGGGAAATCCAAAGGTGAAATGTCAGGAATATGTTATAAATAATGAATACCAATGCTTTCCCAAAGGTGTAGATGATGAACCCTCCTAATGAAAAATACAATAAAACAACCGCCTTTATGCATGAATCTAGTTCCCAATGTCAATAGAATAGGAATGGCTACATAGAATGCATCCAAAAAGTGCAATGAAGTTATAGAAGCTAGAGGTGTCTTCAATTCTCAAATTTTCCTCTCAACTTCTACATTTATCGAAGCATATCCTAGAGGTTAAAGAAGAATAATTTACATAGAATTCATATGGACTTCAACAACATGGAATGCAAACTAATCTCAAACACTAGTTTTCTACTACGATATATATCAACATGGTAGAGTATATTATTAATTAGGATAAGTTTATTAACCTACAAATGCAATCATTAAGCAAGCATAAAACCTTTTCCACTAGAAGTATATCTATCTATGCAGTGAACAACAAAAAGTTCTCATGACATATTTTGGTGGATCCTTTGCCTCCATATGTGAATTGCATTTTCCTGATGTTATCAAGCAGACACAAAAATTTGCAAATCAATTGAAAATAAAATATTTCAAATTGAATCAGAACTTCGATGAGAATGAACATTAAGTTCAATATCTCATGTAAGTTCCTATCTGGTTTTATTTTAAATACTTATCGGTATCCATGTCAAAATACTACCTATCTCCCACCATTCGGCTAGTAATAAGTAATTGAGGAATATACTAACTTCATGAGTCCATTTTAAGTTTAAGGGTGTCGATCTCATCTCTACTTTTTCATCAATTCAAATCAAATCAATTATCATACTAAAATATCAATTTTTACACCAAGTGGCTCAAAACAGTAACCTAGATCATGGTCTTAACCAAGACTATAAGATACAATATATCAAAAAAGGTAAATCCTCCTAGCACATAGCATCCTTGTAATTAGTTTATGAGAATTTAACAAACATCCTTGACTAGACAAAATCAACATGGGATACTATACCAAATTATATCTTATAAAGAGAAGAACAAGCATATTCTTTACAAGAAAAAAGATGGCTAAAGCTCATCTAACACCAAAAAAAGTGATCCTTAATTCCATCTAACCACTGATATTTGTATTTTCTCTGAAGCTATTACAACAGATAGATTGTTTCAAACCTGCCATGCTTTGGCTACTGATTGCACAATACAGGAGTCAGCTTCAAGCAAGGATCCCATTAAGACTGCTGAACGATCTTGTCCCTAGTCATATTGTATTGCAAGTTCAAAAAAATTTCAATATGATACAATTATAGCATCTCTTAGCTTCAAAATGAAAGAATTTACAGGGCAATGAATCCCTCTCTGCTAAATATGTCGAAAGCTTCTAAAATAGGTAACATATTTAATTTAAATTGTTTCATATAATATTTTATAAAATTTAACCTTCCATGCCACAACTCACTTGCTAATTCTAATGTTCCAACATAAACATATATGATAAATCTCCAAACAAACATGAATGTCTGCATTTCACAACAGCATATGATAGATCATGTGAAATATTATTAGACCTGTTTCTCTAGAACAGATACTTCTATTAACATATATACATATATATATTTATGGATGTATATGTGTATGTGTGTATGTATATACCCCAAATTTTCACAAGAACCAACAAAATACAAACCCAAATAATCTTGACTGATGATTGATGAGAATATACCCAGTTCTAAAATTTTACTAGTACTTTGCTAAATAAGTCCTTTCTATTACATCATATTTTCAAGTTTGAAAATTAATATATTTGATTCATATTTTTTGGTGAAAGTGTCGAGTCTCCATAGTAAGAATGGCATGCACAAACCAGTCCAAGTTCTCTATCAAGCAAAACATTCCAATTATGATCTAATCAGGTATCTTGAATCTATGTGACAAACTCTTAATTCAAAAAGAATGTATCCTATTTGCCAATTAGCATCAATATAGAAGTAACCAAAAAATGGCTTCTGCCTTGTTCCTTCCTCAACAAAGGGAAGAAAATGGTTGGATTGACGAGAAAAAACCCATACCATAGTAACCTCCTTTAGTACTTACAAGAAGCAAATAGCTGAAACAAGAAACTGAGAAAAGGAACTTAATAAACAGCTCAGGTAAACTCATTCCATCAAGGCCAATGAAACAAAGAATGGTGAAGCCACTCAACTCAAAAGTAGCTTCTCAGAGCTCAAAACAGTAATACCAAGCATTTTGGACACTATAAATAGTCAGGAGGGAAGATAAATAATCGCCAATGAAATTAGGGCTGATAAAGACCATGGTTAGAGATTAAAATCAGCCCTAATCTGAAATTTCTTCATAAAGCTCTCATAATCAACCACTAGGAAATATCTCATAAGATTTGATAATATCCATGAAAAAATGAAGAAGATATAACCCCTCATAATCAACCACTGGGAAAGAGCCATATAAGAATTGATGATATCCGTGAGAAAATGGCCAAGACTCTATAGGCATGGTTGGGTGCTTTTGGGGAGACAAAACTAACATTGCTTAGAAACTCTCTTAGCATTCATGACTAGAGGCCTTCCAACAATGGTAGAAAGGAAAATGGTAATTCACATCCACATAGTTCCCCTAAAATGCCTCTAGTATGATTTGGTAATAGTACACAAAAAAGAATATCATCTCACTAACCTATCTCCATCTATGTGTAAGTCAATAGTATCCAAGGGGCACACAATATCTCCAATTTTTGTGATGGGAAGAAAGAAGGATGTAATCAGCCTAGTAGTTCAAGGTAGGTTCTATAAGGATCTATCTCTTCCTAGAAGCTCAAGGTAGGTCTATAAAGATCTATCAATGAGGGCCATACACCTTTTATCAAGATAATTGAAGAAAGAGAATAGAAATTCACTAAAATCTTTGTACAAATTATAAGGAAATAGCTTGCACAATAGAAGAATATGATAGAAAATATGCTGCAAATACTTGATAATAATTGAGAATAACAAGCCACTTCGAGGGGGCAAACCTCCAAATATCTCCATTGAGAACACAATTCACATTATGATCATGAAATAAGACTCACCACCTCCTATATATACCTAGGATATCACCTAGGCCGCCTTAGATAGCCCTATATAAGCCATAGGCCGACCTAAACAACTAAATAACAATATAATAATGATAATATGACTTCATTAAGAATTAAGATAGCCACAGGCCAACTACTCATAACCCGATGTACACCAATATTAAGGGTATAGCATGCCCTCCCTCTTCAAAGAAGCATCGTCCTCAATGCTAATCAAGTGTGGATTCTTCTGAATGAACTCCTCATCCTCCCATGTAGAATCTTCAACTAGTAGATTCTTCCATTGGATGAGATACTCAATGAGGGTTCTAGTCCTTAGCTTCTTTGTGCATGTTTGACGAATGCACACTGGATCCAATATGACTCTTCCTTCTTCATTGAGCTTTGGTAGTACTGTTTAAGTTGGAATATTATGCCCAATTACCTTCTTCAAACAAGAAAAAATGAAAAACTAGATGTATCTTTGTTGTTGGTGGCAACTCTAGCTTGTAGGCAACACTACCGATCCTTTGCCTAATTTGGTATGGGCCATAATATCTTGGAGACAACTTATTGTTCTTTTTCTATTGCTTCAATGAGATTTGCTTATAAGGCTGCAATCTCAAGAAGACCCAGTCCCCAACTTCAAAACTTATTTCACTACAATGTTGGTCCACCTGCTACTTCATTTGATTTTGTGCCACAGCTAAATTCTCCTTGAGTCTTGAAAGTACCTGTTGCTGATGAATCAAGTGGTCCTCTACTACCAAAACTCTTGGTGACACCTTCAATGACGATGTGATAGATGAAGGATGATATCCATATAGTGCCAAAAATGGAGACATTTTTTATGAGCTATGAAAATAAGTGTTATACCACCATTCTGCTAGTGGTAGCCAGTTTTTGGTTTGAACGATAGTTTTTGATTTTTCAATTTGGCATATTTCATTTGTCAAATAACATAGACTGAACTGAGCATTTCCAAAGCCTAAGCAGATTACTGTTATACAGAAATTCTCATTCACCTATTTCTTTATGGAATTAACTTCAGAAAATCAGATTGTAATGAATGGAGCATGAACAGCTATTAATATATTTCTGAGTTTCATTCAACTGATTATAACAGTATGTGAGCATAAATCTGATAACTAATTTTCGAACTCCTCTCCTCTATATTGACTTAGCATAACATAGTTTGAATAAGAGTACATTTCAGGCTTTATTATGATTTTACAGAGGACTAGTATTGGTCATATATGCAGATGCTGATACTCAGATATAAACAGCAGTAAACAAGATTACAAACTTCTGATTGTGACAGTAATACATCACATACATGCATTACTCAGACTATGGGATAACAGCAAATAACAGGGGGTTTACATTAATGACATCTGAGTGTGCATCAAGCTACAGAATGCAATCATAAACTAATCTCGGACCTGATATGAAGCACACCTAGGTCTGTTACAGGCACGTACTAGCTGATAGACTACCCAGAATGTCTGTACAAGCTCACGTCTTTCTTCTTGTGTGCCCAATGCCTCATAAATCGCTGGTAATGACCTTCACTGCCCTGGATATGTCAAACTATAGCTGGTAACTGTCTGATAATAATCCCAAAAGGCTCAACCATGAACACATTCAGCAAACCAGAGATATAAATCAGCAAACCAGAGATATAAATAAGCTCCAGCTCTAAAACTAATTTGTCTCCACATAAAAGAGTACTTCTGATTTGCAATATTATTCAAACCCGTGCCTTTCCGATATTCAGTAAATTATCAAACTCCTGATAAATTCTTCAAACCCCAGCTTTGAAGCTTTCCTGTAAATCTTTGAAGCACAAGCACAATCCCTGCAAATGAATAAAATGAGCTTCAAATGCCCTTTTATAATACTCAATTTGCATTTGACTTTCATTTTATTTAATTTACTTTAATTTCATTTACTTTTCCCGCCTTTTTGGTGTACAACTTAATAATATAAAATATACTTTAAAAGTCACTTATATCTCCCCTTAAAAAATGACACTTTAACTTATATTATAAAGTATACTTTAAAATCACTTATATCCCCTTTATAATTTAATTATTATTAAAGATTAACACTTCAATAATAATTAATAAATCATAACTCTATTAAAACTCAACATTAATTAATTCTGCCAACACCATGCGGTAACCCACTGCTCATACTGCTCACCTGGATGGCTTAGAATAAACAGTAAGGTTGGGCCCAAATGTCCAAGTGACTTACTAAAAATTATAGATTACATAATCATCCGGTAATCGCCGATTGGGAGATTAATCGCCAACTTTTCAAA
>VDFB02373504.1:0-25797 GCA_007258455.2 Sequoia sempervirens
TTTTTTCCATTTTAGGAAACCTCATGGATATACTTTTGGGAGTCAAAAATTTTTCCAAGAAATACCCAATATTGCGATAGGATGAATTGCCAACTAACATCCCAAATTTGAGATATGCATTTCGAGTTATGAGTGAAAACAATTTTTTAAAATATTGGAAAAAAACACTAAATTGGGATTTTGAGGGTCGAGATGAAAGTTTGAGGCCCCAAAAATGTGGCAAAACGGGTTCCAATAGCCATCAAAGAAGCCCGTTGGGAATCCACTTGTTATCTCATAATGCAACCACCCGTAAAATTTCAGCTCAAATATACACCCGAGTCAAAAGTTATGGCCTCCGGAAGTTAAGGCACAAAAATCAAAATTCTCAAAATGAAGTCTAGGTGATTGGGATAGATGATTTGATGCTGGATATGGACTCTAATGGTGTTCTAAGTGGCACTTATGTGATTTTGGTGATGGAACGATGATTTTCAGAAAAAAATAGGGCGCGCCGCTGCACAGCATAGAGGGGCGGATACGCCCCAGAATGGGGGCGTATACACCCCGAGTTGGGGCGAACATGCCCCAGGAGGGGGTGGAGCCGCCCCGAAAAGGGGCGGACATGACCTGAGTAGGGGCAGAGCTGCCCCAGACTAGGGGGAAGACACGCCCCGGGTAGGGGCGGAGCCGCCCCGGGCCAGGGGCGGACACGCCCTGAGTGGGGCGGACAAGCCCCAGGTAGGGGCGGAGCCGCCTCGAGCCAGGGGCGGACACACTCTGAGTGGGGTGGAGCTGCCCGGAAAGGGGGCGGACACGCCCCGGCAAGGGGCAGAGCCACCCCAGGCCGGGGGGTGGACACGCCCCAAGTGGGGCAGAGCTGCCCCGAGCCAGGGGCGGACACGACCCGGGTGGGGCAGACACGCCTCGGGTAGGGTGGAGCCGCCCTGGGCCAGGGGCGGACATGTCTCGGGTAGCGGTGGATGGGGGATGGGGGGATAAAAATATAAGGATTGGGAGATGAAAGGAATGTTATGATAGATGGATACGAAGATAAGGATGGGAAAATGGAAGGGATGTTAGGATAAAGGGATACGAAGATAAGGATGGGGAGATGGAATGGATGTTGTCATAGATGGAGAGGGATATAAAGGGATGTTATGATAGATGGTGTCTCCAAGGACTATGTCACAAAGGAAGCAAATGCCCCCACTCTAGATATGTCATATACGAGGAAGCATGAGGGATGGAAGATGATTGGATGGGAAGATAAAGGAGATAACTAGATGAGTATAGGATGGGTGACCAAGGAATACAATAGAGTATGGATGAAGGGAATGTATACCAAGAGGTGGCCAAAGCATGTATAGATAGGTACCCCTGTTTTGATCAAGATCACAAGAAGGATAGAGGGATGGGAGATAAATGGGATATGATTGTAGGACGCAAAAGATAGGTGGGATGGAGGGGATTACAGGTGCATAGTTGGAAGCATAGCAGAGGGAGGGAATGCATATCAGGAAGTTGCCCCCAAGTGCAGATGGGGATTTACACATGACACCTGTTTGCCAAGTTTTCATCATGGTACTTATCCAAGGCACTTGTTTGCCAAGTTTTTACCGTTGGACGAATTATTTCTCTTTACTATTTTATTTTTTTGGATTTTTTGGATAGTAGGGGGATGAAAATGGACAAAGATAGGGATGTGGATAAGGGAATTTAGAAGATACATGATAAGGATATGGATGAAGGACTCAAGCATCAAGTTCTATATGAGGTATTAAGAGCCCATGTTTGAAGTGACTAGTGGATGTTGGTACAACCTTATTAGGATAAATGGATTATGCAAGAGGATGAATTAGAGGGATTTGAGAGGGGAGATACATGGGATAATGGATGGGATACTGCAAAGGGTATGGATGGAATGATGGGGGGGATATGTGATGGGGATATGTGTTCAAGACCAACATTGGCACATGTGGTGGTGGATGTGAAAAGATAAGAGGATTAAGGGATGCAGAATGTGTGGATAATGGAGGAGATGGGGTGGTGAAATTTGGAACATAAGGACCCAAAACAGACTTAGGAGACGAAAGGGGTGTATGACTAGCTTTTGGATTAGCAACTTTGGATGTTCTTATAGATTTTTCATTTGATTGCATTGCATATTTTTTCTTTGGGATCCACATAGTTTTGATCTTTGCTTTGGTGGGCCTTTGTGGCCTACAGATTTGATTTAGATTTATATTTTTCTTCTCTTCACCATGTCTTTTGGAGGGGACATGGGGAGCCTTAGATTCATGTGGATGTTTGAATTTATGTATGTTTTCTTTAACAGCCAAAGTGTGTTTAGTAGCAATGGGATGGGTGTGAGGAGATGGATGATGTGGAGCGACGAAGGTAGGAGTATGGGGATTATGTGTAGATGGAGGATGTGCGGGTATGTGCCTTTGTTGATCCTGATTAGGGGACATGTGAGAGGGATGTTTATGATGGATGAGATGGATAGGTGATGAATGGATGAAATGATTGATAGGACGAGATGGAGGAGGTGATTTTAGGATATAGGAGCCCAGAATAGACGTAGGACCTAGAGGAAACATGGGCATGGTAGATGGAGGATTGGAGATGGTAGATGGAGGGATGTAAGGACCCAAAATGGATGGAGTAGATGGAGGAGGGATATGGATGGTGGTTTTGAGGTGATACGATAGAGGAGGAGGGATGGCAACATATGATCTGGTGGGGCAATGGGAAGAGCCGACATTTATTGTGAAAAAGGCTCGTTGAGGACGTCTAGAGGTTGTACCAATATCTTTAGATTGTGAGTCTTTGGAAATAGGTCCAAGACCTTGCATGTAAACTTGTTGTTTGACTTGGATGAGCTCTAAAATACCTTGCTCATGAAGGCCTAGACCTTTTCCTTGATAGTTCATTTTCTTGAGCATGTGATCCATGATAGGATTTTTGTTATTCTAGAAACATGATACGAGTCCATTATTAGGTGGAGGATGATGGGTGGTATATACACTATGTTTTTCTTCTGCGAGGAGGCCACCATGGAAGAATGTGAGAGTACCAAGGGGATATGCAAGCGATGTGGGGATAGCATTTTTAAGCGATGATGGGGGATCATGAGAGGGAGATGATGGGATAGCAACATTTGGATGGGTAGTATCAGGAGAGGGATTAGGGGATATGATAGGATCTGGATTTGTGGTAGTGGGCTCATGCGATGGAGATGAAGATGGAGCAGTGGAGACAAGAGGATCATGGGGTGGAATGGATGGGGGACTGTGATCTTGAGGTGAACTAGATAGGATGGTAGGATCTTGATCTGGAGAAGGGGATATGTTGGCATGCTTTGGATTAGACTCTTGGCATGATTCATTTTGTGTGGATGGAAAGACGATAGAGTGGTGGAGAGACTCTTCAAGTTGTGGAGATGGAAGGATGGAGGATTCAAAACATTCATGGGATTCGATGGGTTTGATGATTCTTGGGGTAAGAGTTGGATGTTCAATGGATTCAGTAGATGTGATGGTAGGAGATGGGGACTTAGTGGATTCAAAGGATGTGATGGTAGGAGATGGGGGCTTAGTGGATTCAGAGGATGTGATGGTAGGAGATGGGGGCTCAATAGATTTAGAGGATGTGATGGTTTTGATGGTTTGAGTGGTGCTAGGGGTGGTACCATCAATGATAGGTGTTGGGTGGAGAAGGGTCTCGTCTCTAATGACCATGGATGATGAGCTGGGATGGCATGATTCCATAACTTCAAGGTGTGGAATGGGAGATGTCTTCTTTGTTATAAGTCCTTGGAGAACTTCTGGAGTGAAGAGCTTGAATGCTCTAGGCTGAGATGGCATGGTAGGATTGGATGAAGGATTAAGGATTGGTGGACTAGGATTAGATGGGGGAATGGGATTGGATGCAGGACTAGAAATAGATGGGGGATTAAGGTTAGATGAAGGGTTAAGATAAGGGGATTGGGATGGTGAATTAGGACATGAGGATGCAGGTGGTGGATTGTAGTAAGGGTATTGGGATGGTGGATTAGGATGGGAAAATTGAGATGGCGGATTGAGATAGGGAAATGTGGATGTCAGATTAGGATAAGTTGATGTGGATGTTGGATTAGGTTAGGAAGGTACGAATGTAGGATTAGAATGAGTAGATTGGCATGGAAGATTAGGGTAGTGGGTATATGCGGATGAAGGATTTAGATACGAGGATGTGGATGGGGGATTAGGATAGGGGTATTGCGATGGTAGACTAGGATAAGAGGATGATGTAGATGAAGGGTATGATGGATATGACAGATATCCCTTATCAAAGGTAGCATAAGCAACATGATTAGGCATGGACAAAGAAATAACGGGATAACTCGAGGGGGTGATTGGATTTTGGAAAGTGGGTGGAGAAAGCTTACTAGCAATGATAGTGTCAAGGGGATCTATGTCATATTCCTCTTGATCAACAAGACTTTCATTATCGTTGTCAATGTAATTAGGGTTTCCCTTGACCACTATTGATGGAGGATAAGGATTCATGATGGTGAAAGGATAAAGAGGATGGATGAAAAGATTTTGGATGGGATCGTACTAAAGCTCAAATTGGGATTTGGGTCAAGCTCAGATTAAGATTGGACTAAAGCTCATATTAGGATGATTGGATGATGTGATGGGATTGATTCTGATGATCAACACCGAATCTACTTCGAGATGGAAGTAGATTGATTGGGTCAAAGGTGATGTGATTGGATTGGATTGGATAAGGTTGATTGGATTTTGATTGAATAGATCAGATTGGATAGGATTGTGGTGATAGAACAAATGTGATTTGATTGATTGGGTAATTGGATGATTTGACAAAATGATTGGATTTGATAGATTTGGATGATTAGATGTGTATGATTGGATGATGAAAGATGTGAGAGAGACCTTGAGTTTAATCAAAGAAAGTTACCCTTAGTGACCTAGAGCTTTGATTGATTAAGAGGACGATCACGGCACCAAATCCACTTTGAGATTGAAAATGGATTGATTGGGCCGACGATAATGATAACTTATGACATCGAATTCACCTCAAAATGGAAGAAAATTGATTTGGGTCGAAGTTAAAGACTAATAATCAAATTCAAGTGCTATGGTCAATTTGGGTAACCACTTTGTAATACAAGGTTAAGGCGGTTTGGTTATGAGTGGTGTTTGGTGATGTAAATGGTAAAATTATGATGTTCACTAGGTGAGGGTATGGACTCTTAAATGGATTATGGGGAAATTTAAAATAAGCGGATGGATTAAGGATGATTGTGGAGAGTGAATGGGGATTTAGAATGGTTAAATGAAAGTTTGGAATGATGAGATGGAGGTTTAAAATGGTCAAATGGAAGTTTTGAGAGACTTAGAGTGACGAAACGGAGGCTTGGGATGATGAGATAATGGTTGGGAATGGTTAAATGATGGTTTAGAGGCTAAACGGATCCAAATGGGGTGATTTCGAGTGTTCAGGAGGGCAAATTCGCCCCTCTGCAGTAAATCAGGGGTGCAATCACCTCACTAGGGTAAATCAGGGGCGTAATCACCTCACTGCGGTAAATCAGGGGCGCAGTCGCCTCACTACGGTAAATTAGGGGCGCAGTCACCTCACTGCGGTAAATTAGGGGCGTAATCGCCTCACTGCGGTAAATCAGGGGTGCAATCGCCTCATTGCGGTAAATCAGGGGAGCAGTCACCTCACTGTAGTAAATCTGGGACTTGGTTTGATGAAAATGACTATGGCAAGGACTTAAAATGACAATGATAAGGCCAATTTGTCAAAAATTTCACTGGTTTCTCACAAGAAAACACTCTCAAGAAAACACAATCCTATGATTACTGCTAAGGGTATGGACAAAGAGGTCTTAATCTAGGATGCACAAGGTGTCTAGGGAGTCCTTGATATACTCTCTGTATGTGAGGCACAACCGTAAACACCAGCCTATCACAAGCATGAGTCAGGAACCCCAGCGAGATACTGAAGGGCTTGGACCAACTCTTCACATCTAAGTATCACCCTAGTTTCGACGCTCTGCCAATTATGACGTGACTAGATTAGGGTACAACTTTTGCTCTCCCCCCTTTATATACCTCGCCAGTACATGTGGTTGGAATCGTCCCTTGGGGTGATGAAATCCCCAAGTAGGTCCCACTAGAAAGAAAGCACTAATTGTTTCCCACTACTCCCCAAGCTCACACGAAGTGCAAGGGGAAAGCGAAAACAAGCTAATGCTCCCTTTGGGTAATAGAAAAGATAGACACCACAAGCAATGAGTATTACTCCCCCTAATTAAACTATGTTCTTAGATTAAGCCAAATAGCAAGGATATTTTAAAAAGTTTGAGCAAATAGATAGCCCTGCAAGCAAATGTTAGATGTTTTATCCCGCTTTCTTCATCAACTTCACAAAAATATGCTGCAAAAGTTAGCAAAAAACACCAATATCCTTGCAAGAACAATGTTAGGGGGTTAATACGTGAAAATAGCAAAAAAAATTGAAGCCAAAATGATAGTTTTACCTTTCAAAATGAGTTGTTTCGCGGTGACAAGGGGGTGCAGTCACCCTTCTATAGTAAATCAGGGGTGTAGTCACCTCACTGTAGTAAATCAAGGGCGCAGTCGCCTCACTGTAGAAAATCAGGGGCGTAGTCGCCTCACTGCGGTAAATTAGGGGCGTAGTCGCCCCACTACGGTAAATTAGGTGCGTAATCACCTCACTGTGGTAAATCAGGGGCGTAGTCGCCCCACTGCGAAAAAAGTGTTAGAGAAAAAATAATTTTCAGCCCAAAGGGGGGGCATAGTCGCCTCACTGCAGTAAAAGTGTTAGCCAAATATAATTTTCAGGCCAGGGGGGGCGTAGTCGCCTCACTACAGTAAAAGTATTAGCCAAAAAACAATTTCAACCTAGGGGGCGTAGTCGCCTCACTGCAGTAAAAGTGTTAGCCAAAAATAATTTTCAGCCCAGAGGGGCGTAGTCGCCTCACTGCAGTAAAAGTGTTAGCCAAAAAAAATTTTCAGCCCAGGGGGGGCGTAGTCGCCTCACTGCAATAAAAGTGTTAGCCAAAAATAATTTTCAGCTCAGGGGGCGTAGTTGCCTCATTGTAGTAAAAGTGTTAGCCAAAAATAATTTTCAGCCTAGGGGGGGCGTAGTCGCCTCACTACAGTAAAAGTGTTAGCCAAAAATAATTTTCAGCCCAGGGGGTGTAGTCACCTCACTGCAGTAAATCAGGGGCGTAGTCGCCCCACTCTAGTAAATCAAGGGCGTAATCGCCCCACTACGGAAAATCAGGGGCGTAATCACCCCACTGCGGAAAAATCAGGGGCATAGTCACCCCACTGCGACGTATTCCTTCAAAAAACTCAACAACAATGAACGTTAAATATAGGAACCCGTTTGTGGGTCCCACCGGGCGTGTTAGAAATGTGTACCTTGGAATTTTACCCTATTCTAATGTGCAAAATAACTAAAAATGCAAGTGGAAAAATACGAAGAACTCTTCAATGATTAGCTTAAAGAGTGATAAAACAAGGAAAATAGATGAAATACAAACGTAAATCGATTATATCTTCCTTGATGTTGAAGATTCCTTGGTTGGCCCTTGATTTAGATGAATTTGTGTGCTCCTTGGATGGCTTTTGATGTAGCTAGATGCAAGATTGAATGTGCACGATGATTAAAGTGGATGGCTAAATGATAGCAAATACTTGAGAATACAAATTGGCAGCATAAGGTTGCTCAAAATGAAAGTGTTGAAAATTCCCTTGAGGAGAGGGTATTTATAGGAGAATTTGAATTCTCTAGAGAATTCAACAGTTGAGATTGATCCAACAAGATCAAGATGAAGGGCTATGGTGGGTTGAGAACTCACAAACCCTCCCATCTTGACATGTGGATGGTGAAGTGGCTAAGAGGAGGTGAGGTGTAAATGAGGTGGCCAAAAGGTACATGAGGTGGAGGAAGGACAAGTATCTTCTAAGTACCTTGGGGAGTGAGAAGATTTCCTCAAAAAGGGATTTCTTGTCCCCAAGTGAGAATGAGAGGGACATTTGAGGAATTTTGGAATTCCTCAAAAACTTCCATGGGAAAAGGAGAGGTGGTTGAAAATATAAATGTGAATTAAAAATTCACATTCTTAGGAGAGTCTAAAGGGTAAAAGGTGAGCTCCAAAAAGGTGGGAATTGGTCACATGTGCATGAGGTGACATGTCAAATATTCTAGAAGATGCATGGGAAAAGGGGATTCTAGGAATAATAAAAGTGAATTAAAAATTCACATGGGGAAGAGAGGAGCCTAGGGTGAATAAAAAGGAATTAAAAATTCCTTGGGGGATGGGAAGAGTTGACCAAAGTACTGATTAAGATTAATTAATCAGTAATTAGGAGATAATTAGGGGTTAATATGGATTAGAAGCCAACTTGCAAAAGTTGGAGGATGTGACACATCCTAATCAAGGATTAGGCATGTGCACATCCTTAATGAAGAGATTAGGAGATGGATTAGGATTAGATGAAAATGACATATGAGGAATTAAATAAATGTAATATTTATTTAATTCATTTGATGAAAAGAGGATTAAGGAGGGTAAGGTATTTAATATTTAATTATTAATTAAATACCTTAGGGATTTGGCAGAATTAACGATATTAATTAAATAATAGTAATATTACTTAATTAACTTTCGGATATAAGAAGGATGTTTAGTAGAAAAGTGGTAAATTTGGATAAATCAAATGTCAAATTTGGATGTCTCTGACTACATTCAATGGTATCGGTATATGTTGTGGTGGGCAGTAGGCTTCTACTTGCTTTGGATGAACAATGCTTGTTGTTGCTCATGTTGTTGTTAGCTAGGATTTGTGCTTGTTGTTGTGCTTGTTGTTGTTCCAACAACACTTGGTGTTGTGCTTGCTGTTGCGCTTGTTGTTGTTCTAACAACGCTTGTTGTTCTACTTGTTGTTGTTCCCACAACACTTGTTGTTGGGCTTCCAATTTTGTTGCCTCTTGCTGCTCTTGGTATTGCTTTAGTGCTTGCTGATATGCTTGCATTTGCACTGCTTGTGCAAGAAGTTGTGCATGAGCTTGCGCTTGTTGTGCTTGAGTTTGCGCTTGCGCTGCTTGTTGCTATAATAAAATTTGTGCTTGAGCAACCCTTTGTGCTTGTAATGCTTGTGCGGCTTGGGCGTCTTGTTGTTGTTGCTGTTGCAATAAAGCTTGGGATTTTTGTGCTTGTTGTACTTGTAATGCGGCTTGTGCAGCTTTGGCAGCTTGCACAGCTTGAGCGGCTTGTTGCACAGATTTTTGTTTCTACACTTGTTGGTATCCTCTTTGAAAAGTGGCTTCTAATGCTACATTGAATTGGTTTGATGTGGTGAACATTGGTAGTGGTGGGGGTGGTGGTGGGTTTGGTATGGTGATAGATGATGATGTTGTGTTGATTATTTGGTTGGTGGATGGTGTTATCATGTTGATTACGTGATTGGTGGATGGTGTTGTTGATGTGATTGGCCCTTGAGAGACCATGCTTTGCAATGTTGTTGGGGTGTTTGATGATGTTGACATTGCTTATGTGTTTGTCGTTTATTTTTGTGATGTCAACAATAAGTTTTGAGCATTCAGAAAAAAAATTTCATTGATGGTTGGGATGTTATTTTGATTGATACTCGATAGAGGGGGAAGCCCTAAACCAAGGAGTGGTGTAGATGACAATGGTGATGGTGGGAGAGGTGGAAATTTAAGGGGGGGTGAATCCTTGTGAGAGTGTTGTGGTGTTGAAAATGTCCCCTGGTCCGAACATGTCTCCCTCCTGTTGTGAATTTGTGAAGAGGGGGATTTGAGGTGCTCTGTAAAAAGATGTTGATGATGGGTCATAATGTAAAGTGAGAGGAACATTTTTTTGTAATAGATTATGGGGGATGTTTTGTTCCAATGTGTTGTTTACGTCCAAGTTTTTATTATTAACAAGGGGATGTGATTGAAGAGAATTTAGAAATGTATTTCCCTTGTTAACGTTGGGTTGAGTTGGAGCAAATGATGTTGTGATTTGCAGGATATTTTCTGTGACGTTTTGAGATGGGGGTGTAGATGAAATGGGGATGGTGGATGAGATTGGTGGAAAAGATGTCTCTACTATAGTGCTCACATCAAAATCGAAAGGCAACTTGGCCCTTTGTTTTTCTAGTTCAAGCATGTACAACGAAGGGTTAAGTCTCATCATGATGTTGATGATTCTATGGTTGTCCAGATTTTGGAGCATTTCAGGTATTTCTTTGTGAGACATTCCAAAGGTAAGATCCTCCCCTTGGGTTTCCTCTTGTGGGTTTTCTGATGATGTTGGAAGGCTAATTGTGAGATTTCCATCCCTAATGGGATTCATTTCAGGAGTGGTTTGGCTAAGATCACTTGAAGCGGGTGTTTCTTTGTTGGCTTCCATACTCTTCTTGTATTGAGATCTAGTTAAAACCATAAAACGGGGATCAATCTTTGAGAATATGGGAGATGAATCTCTTGACTCTTTGGATTAATCTCTATTTTATGCCCCAAAGTGAAAGTTTTTAGGATCCTTTTTAGGGATCAAAGGTGATGATATGATGATGAATGATATGAATGTTTTGGCTTTTGACAAGTCTTGAATGAGACACTAGGCTTTAGGACTTGAATTTGATTGGATTTTGGATTTGGGATTTTGTCCTTGAGTTTGATTTTGATTTTGTTTTGGATTTTGAACAAAAGGACCCTAAGATGTTTGATAATGATCTAAGGGATAGTTTTGTTCAAAGGATGATGATTTTGGATGTGTGAGGAGAAGGATGCATCTACCCACACCTATCCAAATAAAATGATAGTTTCACTAAGTATATGAAGAAGGATTCATCCACATACACTAAGTTAGACAAGATGATTTTGATAACTTTGACTAAGTATATGCAAAAGGATGCATCTACACATGCCTACACAAAGGTCTTTTGATAAATGTTTTCAAGGACTTGGTCACAATGTTTTTGGATGATTTTTATTTTTTTTTGCCACAAAGCCTAGTATCAAGGATAATTTCAAGATTTTCCAAAAGATGATTTGCGAGATGGATTTGACGTTTTGAAAGATGGATGAAAGATGTTTGATTTGTTTTGATCCTTAGGTGAACCTAAAAAAGACACTTTGTTTTCCTAGACCTAGGTATTGAAGAGCATGCATATGCTTCCTAAAGACCTTTGCAACCAAGAAATGATTTCATTTGAACATTCATTTTCAGATTTCCAATGATTTTTGCTTCAGGATTTGTGAGTCTCCCATCACACATGAAAATTCATTTTGCTTATCTTTGCTTAATGGCTTTATTTTACAAAAAACACTTTCTTTGATTAATTTTTCAAACTAAGATGTCCAATGTCTTAATTTCTTCAAACTCCACAAGATATGTTATGTGGAAATTTAATGAACTTAAGGCAAGGGTTTCCTATTGTTTACTTAAGGAGATAAATTGAGATATAATCCAATGTTTAGAAACCTATAAGGATGTGGGTCTCAAGGGAAAGAAATAACATATGGATTGAGTCAATGGCATTTATCTCCAAAAGGGTTTGAAATTTTGAATGATATTGTTAAGTGTTTGTTTGCAAATGTTTTTTAATACAACATATGTTTTCAAACCAAGACAAGTACAAACCCTATGGATGTGTAAGACAATATTTGTTGAATCCCCACTTGGACAAGTCCAGCTACGCTTATCTTTAGTGAATGGCTAGATGCTTGACCCCACTGGCTCCCCTCCACGGCACTCACTTATACGGGGAAGCCAAGCATCAACACCATGAAACTCCCATGGCATGTTTTCCATTTCTACTAAAAGACCGTAAAAGTGTGGGGCAGACTTGAACGACCATTCTTGCACCAACAAATAGATTAAGGATTTTGGAAAATTCTAGCACATGGGTTCTAGTAAGGACTTTTCATTCGTAGGAGTTGACCCAACGTGGAAAGAGTCCCCTTTCAGATCCATCTTGTCGGAGTCAACCACGTGATATTGGAATTTCTTCCAATATCCACATTTATATCCCGGCTGGAAATACTCTTGGCTTTAGAGTGTTACCAATTGAGTCGTTCCCTTGGGTGAGTACTTTTTCCCCAAGGTAGGCCCTCTAGGATAAACAAAAGCAAGCAAAGCCACAATCCGTAACTCGATCAATCTTTGATGGCACAAAGAAAGAGAATATACATGAAAATGCTCCTACTCACACTCGCACAAGATATTGTTCAATTTTAAGCCCAAATTGAAGTGTGGAGGTGATCACTTTATCTTATGCCAAAATCACCAAAAAGGCCTTTTGATTCTCAAGATCGCTTGGAAGCGCGAGTGAAGCGCATACGTCCTTTTCAATGACTTTAGTTTAATTAACCACAAAACAAAGCAAACACACATTCATTTTATCCTTCCAAAGCAATTGTGAGTTCGTTTTAAGCACCAAGATGAAGTGTGAGTTTTGATTGTTCAATTTTTTAATCCCAAAAAAAATCTAGTAATTTTGTGATCCTAAAGTTCGTTTTAGCCTTTTTCAAAAAAACCAAAGTGTTCTTTTTAAACCCAAACAAAAAATAGTGTCCTAAAATGAAAAGATAACAATTTCGTGAAGAAGTGTTAAACAAACACTTAAAGCATTTAAAAACACTTTGGTTTTTTTCAAAATATCCTCCTCCTTTCGTTTTCCTTTGCTACCTTCTCCTTGCTTTCCTTTGTTTGTACCTTTGTCCCTTTGTTGTTCGTTGTACCTTTGTTGATTTTCAGCTTTGTACCTATAAACAAAAAAGAGAATTTATGTGAGAATCCAACTTATTTTGATTTAACTTCAAACAATAACATGTTCCTAAGTGATGATAATAAAAAGGAAGGTTTATAAGTAAGTCATGTTTTGATATTGATTTCATTGAGAAGGTATCACACTTGTTAGAGCCATTTCCCCCCTATCATAATCCACATTACCAAAGGTATTGAGCCAATAAATTATGTACAAAGGATGAATCTTTCAAAAGTATAATCTCAAATATTTGGCTATCCCTAAAATATTCAAAAGGATGTGATAATTCATAAAATTTTGAAAGTCAATAAATTACACCAACCACAAAGAAAATTTACCATCATAAGCTCAAATATTTACCAGTTCAAAATAACTGTAATAAAACTTTTGAAATTCAATAACTTGTAAATATTTTAATAACTCGTAAATCTTTAAATAGCTTGTAATACTGAGGGCACGAACCAATCAACTTCTTGAAAGAAATATACATTAAAAGATTTACTAAGGAAAATGGATGGTTCATGGCACCACACGCTACTTAAAGGAAACCATGTGGACTATGCGCAGTGAAAAAGTCAATGTTTTGTAGCAATGTGTCAGAAAGGAATGTGGAACTTCAAAAAAGAAAAATATATTTGGAAGCAATCTATAAGGAACGTTAATAGCACTCAATCCATTAATGGGCACATAATTTGTTTATGGAAATGCAACAACCAAGCTGACTGATATGAATGCAACTTTAATCAATGTCCTCTCTGAGCAAAATCATCGCTATGGACCAAGTAAATACAGCAAAGATCTCTTGTCATTGTACCTGCATAGATGTTAGATAAAATAAAATAAAAGATCATAAGAGATTTAAATGCATATGGATGCGTCAGTATTGGAGTCTCTCTGCTTCCTTTAAAAAATTTCCTCCACAAAATGTATCCACAGGTTTAAAAAATGCATTAGGTAACGTACGACCATCTACCTCCCTTTTAAACCAATCCATTGATAGGAATATTGAATTCATTTGCATAGTACATATGGCTGCACCCCAGCAAGTGTCTTTAGGTATTCAACATGATCCTTGAAGAGATCCCCAACGTATGGAATTTTAATGTATGGCCATCCCTATTGGTGTAACCATTATCATCTAATTGTATAGCATAGAGCATATACACCTTTACCCCTGACGTGACAACGATCCTTCTTTCTCTAGATTTTCCTTTGGCATATCTTATCAATAGCTTAAGACTTCATATACCTTAATCAGGTAAGTATAACCAAAATGTTTCATATCTGCCATGAACTAACAGTTTGTTCCATCAAGGGTTAAATTGACTTCCGCCAATGCTAGGAAATTCTAGAAACATCTGAAACTAAGTGGCATGGAGCCAAAAGAACACTATGTATATGAGAAAAGCACCCAAAAATTTATCAAAAGCAATAAGTGGTCTTATTCTTAGTTAAATGATTTGACACAAACTTAGGAGTAGGTGCAGACATATGCAAGAGCACCATTTGCTTATCCTTAGTTACACAGTTTATTAGGATCAATTGATGCTAAACAGTTGGTAACATATTTACTTCAGTTGACTGTTTCAAGATTTGCATGCAAATTCAAACAAAGATAGATAATGGTGCAAATTGCAAACCATAGGAAACTAAGATGATATTTCGTGGTAACATTACAACTGGTCAAAACAATTCTAGGCACTAGATTTTCCTTTTCCAGGCATAAAGCTTCCTTCTCTTGGAATGAATGGCCTTTAATACTACCAGAAACCGTAATCATTTATGGATGGTTTGTGAGGCTATTGAAAGGAACATTCACTAAATCATAGATAATGTAGGAAACTGTCAGATATATTCATTTAAAACATAAAGAACTTGGACAACTAAAAAGAGAAGCGAAAGTGGTGTTTGAAAGCAAACAAACGGTAAGGAAAATGGTTTGAGTACGTCTATAAGAGGCGAGATTTTTCGTGGCTTCCTTGATTTTCTTTCGAGGGGGATTCTGAAAGATTGGGGAATGGTGATGCTGAAAATGACTTATAGAGAAGGTATGCAAACGCTTTTGACAGAATGCCTTAATCAAATGTTGTCTCCTGGAACATAGTATTTGCAGGATATGGGTAAAATGGTTTGCTGGAAAATGTGTGAGGAACTCTCAGGCATAGGCGTATAGGATGACAACAAGTACAATTCAATCCATAAAAACCTATCAATGGAATCATCAAGGACATAGCTCAATCATGTAGAAGATAGAGTATAGCAGTTAAAACAACAAATCAAGAGCCTAGCCTCAAAGACATTTCATAAGCTGAAAAGCAAACATAAAAGGTTGCAGCCAATATTAGGTAAATATAGATAATAGACCATGTCCATATAACATTTGAACTTTGTTAGATTTCAGTCCAATAACAAAACACAAATATGACAATATTGGGGTTGCTAATAATAAAGGAAGTGTTTGTTGACTTCAGCCCTCCTTCTAGCACCACAATGAGGTACCCTAAATCTACAAATAAGACCAACCTCAACTACTCATTATAAGGGTTAGTCTAAACCTACAAATTTGCAAATACCTCTATGAAATAAAATATCTATGCTAAAGAAATGCCACAAGTAGCAAAAACAACATCAAGAAGACACTTCAAAAGCAAGATATCACCTATTCCATATTGGATTGGTGTCACGTGTGCTAGTGACCCTTTCCCAACCCTTGCTAAGAAACCAAAATGATGAAATGCAAATGGAGATGATGAGCAAGATGAGTTCTCAAATCAAGAGAGTAACCTTGCCAAAAGTTTTGTGGATCCATGAATGAGGATTAAGGCCTTCTTTTATACATTTCCTTGATGAGAGATTCGCCAAGAGGGTGAATGTGGGACTAAAGATCCTCCAATGAGAAAAGGCCACTCGTCAAGTGGTGATAGGTCAATGGATGTGCAAGATTTGGGAAGAGTTCCCATGAGAGGGAGAATTTGAATTCAAATTTTGCAATAAATTTAGAGAGGGGGACAAGAAAAAGAGCAATAAATGCTATGTTGGAGGGACAAATCAACTTGTCATGTTGAGTGAAAATGAGGGTCTTTTAATAAATCAATAAATTGATTTATTTGTGCAAGTGGAGATATCTAGAGAATGCAAATGGGATGAGATTAGCATTTAATCATGGTTAGATTAAATTAATGATGATTAGGTTGGTTTAATGATGATTAGGTGAGTTGACTTTTAGGACTTTGATATTTGATTTATTTGAATTAGAAAATGATGGAATATGATTTTGGATTTGATTTAAATGGATGTTTGATTTATTAAAAGGTTGATGATAATGTTTTATTTAATTTTGAATGAATGACCTTAGGATATGGGAATTAATGAAATTACCTGATAAATGAATGAAGGTGAATCTGATCAATCGATGAATGGACCTAATGCGAAATCTAGTTTAGTTAATGAATAATCCCGATTGAATGCAAAATGTTAATTTTGCATGTCTACAACAACAATATGCTCCCATGCCCAAATCTGGAGCAGGGTAACACCACAAGACAAGCTAGCTGATCCTCTATATACCACCTAGTGCAAGTCATGATATAAATGTGCCAACATACATCTCCCCCAGGCATATCTTTGTGGCTGACCCATCATCTACTCAATGATCCTCCCCCACCCAACTAATAGTCCCTTTGACTGGTGGTCCAGACAAAGTGGTCATGTATATGCAATAGAATATGCATATACATATGGCCTGCCTGGTGGCCTCACTCTGGGACAAAGTGGTCTCGTAACAACAGTATGCTCCCATGCCCAGATCTAAAGTAGGGTAACACCACAAGACAAGCTAGCTGATCCTCTATATACCACCTAGTGCAAGTCATGATATAAATGTGCCAACATACAGCTCCCCAGGCATATCTTTGTGGCTGACCCATCATCTACTCGATGATCCTCCCCCACCCAACTAATAGTCCCTTTGACCGGTGGTCTAGACAAATGAAGCCTCCAATGAATGCACCCAAAATGGCAGGTAAGGCCGGATATCACCTCAGATCTGCCCATGGCACCTAGTACCCTGCTATATGAACATCCCCAAACACCCTCCTAAGTGTGTCTATCCCACCTAACTCCTTGTGGTCGTAATACACAAGGGAACCTACCACTAGGATCCCCAAAATCTTGTATACGTCCCTTGGGGTCACCGTCATCTCACCCATCAGCAAATGAAAAGTATTATGCTCAAAATGCCATCTCTCTGCTAGCGCAGTCAACAGTCCCTTGTTGACCCAAATTGGTGGCATGGAAAACAGAGGTCCCAACCCACATCCTACTATCAATTGTACATCTGTAGGTGTGATATCTCGTATCCGATCCCAACCTCTAGGGAAGAGCTCTCTAATCTAGAGGTTTTTGAAAACCTCCTATTTTTGGTCATCACAAGGACAAATCAATCAGACTCATATCATCAGCTCATATCAACGTGATCTATCTACTTCATATCATACAAATCAAGTGACTCATATCAGTGACCCATATCAAGTGACCCATATCAGTGACTCATATCAAGTGAATCATATCAAGTGTTCTATCTACGTGACTCATATCATGACATCAATGCAAAAATCCATCTATCTAAATATCAAATCATTTACTATTTGTTTTCTTTTTCAAGAAAGCAAATTTATTAACAATCAAATCATCATCCTATTTGTACTTTAGTCATGAATGCAATATGTTTTCAATCACATCATCTACTATTTGTTTTCTATCACAGAAAGAAAATTTATCAGAAGTCATATCAATCATCTACTCTTTGGAAACAAAGTTATCAGCTATCTACTCTTTGTTTTCTATTTTGGGAAACAAAGTTATCAATTCATCATTTATCATATTTTCTACCATTTCTATCCATATCAACATGATGCAAAGACAATTTATCTATCTATTGACCAAAGAAGCAATCCACATCATTATTTTCATCAAACAGTGCATTATGCCTAAATTTTCCTGGATACACTAATTTGTGGCCTTTATGCGCTAAAACCCCAAATGTACTAAAGTTTCCCCCTAATGTGCTAAATCACCATATGCATCATTTTGTGCCCCAAATGCGCTAATATTTTTCTCATATGCGCTACTTCCTTGTATGGATTAAAACCCTACGCATATGCGTCATTTCATACCTCCAATGCACTGAAACCCTATATGCGCTATTCTATTTCCTATATGCACTATAGTACAAATTTTCTATAGGCATCCTATATGCGCTATTTTACCTATCGAATTTGCTAATCTGTCTAAACTCTCAAAGTGCTAAATTATGTCCTATATGCGCTAAAAGAAATTTTGAATGTGCTACAACTCCTATTATATGCACTAAAATGGACTGCTCAACCCTAAATCCGTGCCAAAACATCTCAAATTTTGACTGAAATAAAAAAATTTCAAAAGAAAAAAGGTTTGAATGAACTCAGTGGTGGTCCATATGCAGCTGGTCTCTAGTATCGGCAGGCCCACTCGAATCTACTCGAATCTATGTCTGTGATACGAAATCTCCATCTCACCAAGTCACTGTCAGAGTAAAAAAGTTTCTCAAGTCAAATGGTGAAAATCACTTTCCCTTTTTACCCCTTTTACCCTTTAAAGGTCAACCAAGGTGGGTTTTTGGTGGCATTTTATTTTTATTTTTATCTTTTTATCAAACTCTGACCTTATTTTTCAAACTAGGGCATATTTTAATACATTATCGGGAGCTAAATCACTGCATCCATCTCATCATCTAAATTTCATCACCAACTCAACATTTTTCTCATCATCAGTGATTTACCTCCTGAGGGGGCATCATCAATATCAGGCACATTTTTTTTAATCAGGGGCATATCAGTTAAAAAAAATTGATCAAGGGCAAAATCAAACACAACAAATTTTTAAAAGGAATAGTTTTCTTTGAAGCAATGCATTTCACACATCACTTCAAAGAGGGGAAAAATGTATATGCATAAAGTTGGTCATGTCTAATTAATCCTGACACTTAATTAAATATTTATTATTTAATTAATCTCTCTAAAAGTCCTCTACATATGATTAAATTTAATTAATTTAATTATATTGTTCATTCACTTTAGTCTTCGCCATAATTAAATAAATCAACTTTATTTAATTATTTCACATTCATATGTCTACTTGATTAATTAAATAAATACCCTTTATTTATTTTAATTAATTATCACCTTTGAATTTAATTAAGTCTTTTGATTTAATTAAATTTAAATATTTCCTTTCTCCTATTCAAATCTTTCTTCTAATTAATTAAATATTTTATTTAATTATGAAATCTTTTATTATTCTTCAAATCTTAATTAAATATTTTATTTAATTAAGAAAAATCTTCCATGTCACCAATAAATGAATAATTGAATTTATAATTCATTAGTTATCTTCAAAATCTTTTCTCAATCTCACAAAAAGATGATTTTTACAATTCATCTTTATCATCTCATCTTATCTCTTCTACGAAAAGGAAACAAATCTTGCTTTCTAGTTTTCTTCTATTTTTCTTTCCAGTCTTATCCATCTTTGATCGTTCGATATGCCAAGAATTTTCATAGTTGTTGATCATATCAGCCAATCAGAATATTTTGAAAAGTCTATAAATACCCCTATGAAACCAAGCATTGGTTAAACAGACACCAACATACACGCATGAATTGGAATTTAGTTTCATTCTAGAATTCTAGCATCTTAGCATTGTCATTATCATCTTTAGTTTTCATAATTTTTTAATCATTCATTCTAGCAATCATGTCTAGTTTAAGCAAGCATTCATCTTCAAATCTTGTTCTCTAGGAGGACCGTTTGTTGAGCCTAGCACACAATTTGAGAGCAAGCTGGAATCGACAAAAATATTGGAGATAGAGGACGATAGGACGACATCGAGAGCAGAAAATTTAGTTTGCATTTATTTTATTCCATTTTATTTTTTTGATATAATTTCTTATCAGTGTGTTTGATTTGTTTTTAATCTACATTTATTTATTTATTGCACACTTAAAATTGATCACACAAAGAACATTCTCTATATGCTTGAAAGTGAAGATGGCCTTGACCTCATGAAAAACATAGTCCAAATCTTTGGAAAACACCTTATCCCAACCACTAGTTGCCCTATACCAAAAAGAAATGTCACAATCCAAGGAGGAACTCAAATTCCTCCTCCCACAACAATTGCCTCAATACCTACCTATACCAACCCTCAAGTCACAAGAACAATGCAAACAACTAGTAATGTGATTCCTTCCTTGGGTATTTCCACTGGCATCCCTAGTTCTTTTGTGGCATCACACTTTATATTTCCTACCACTTTACCACCCATAAGTGTTCAATTCACTTGTCCTTTAAACACATACACCCCCTCACCATTTTCACTTCCATCCCATAACACAATCAATGAACCTCTCATTACCCAATTATTCCAAATCATTTCATCCCTTCAAAAATAAATTTCCACCATCAACCAAAATCAAAATGGTCCACCTACATATTATTTTAGTAGTCCATTGTCCTTGGAGATATTGTGAATTCTGACGCCACAAGAAATAGATGTGCCTAGATTTGAGAAAAATGAAGGAAAGGGAGATCCTTCTAACTATGTCATTGCTTACACTGCCTTACATAGTGATTTTTTCTTCAATGATAAAATTTTGGCTAAGCTTTTTCCTAGATCATTGAAGGATACCACCTTGGGATGGTACTCTTCTTTACCGAACACCTCAAATCATTCATTTGATGAACTTATTAAGGAATTTGTTAATCATTTCCAAGTGCATATGACTCCTAAGATTACCTTGGCTGATTTGATGAGATGTAAGCAAAAGGAAGAAGAATAGATAATTGACTTTATCTCACACTATCAATCACTTTATTCCCAAATCGATGTCAAGGTTCCTGACCCTCACCTTTAGAAGATGTTTATGGAAAATTTACATAGAAAGATTCAAGACAAGCTCACCATGATGAAATTACCATCCTTTATGAAATTGTGTACTACCCTCCATGACTATCAAAATTTGGTTAGTAGTTGAGATACAAGGTCCACTTCTAGCTGAACTAAGAAGTTTGAGCCCAAAAACCAAAACAGTTCCCAACCTTTTAGAAAAAAAAAAGGGTTCCTTCAATTCAATCCCCCTCAATAAACAACTTAGAATTTCAATAGCCAAGTAGTTGTTGTTAAATCCTTGATACCCTTTAGCTATGGAGACCCAAAAATAAAATTCACTCCCTTACTCGATACCCTTCATAACACAATGTCCCAATTCTAAGAACAATAAATAATTACCTTGCCTGATATCAAAATGCCCGATCCCAATAAGCCTTTACCCTCGAGCTTTATATCAAATGCTTATTTCCACTACCACTGACAAAATGGACATGACATGGAAAATTGTAAGTGTCCTAAACATCTTGTGCAAGACCTCATTGATTTTGATCACCTTTCTATTGGAGGTGTTAGTGGTCAAGGAAATAAGTCCATCACCCCTCCTAACCAAAACTTGTAAATATTTACCAACCCGATGCCTAAACACAATATTTCATTTCTCAAAGCTAGTGAAACTACAAATAATGATGTGATGAATGTTGATACGGATGATGATAACACTGATCCTATTCAACATGATTTTATAGATAATGATATGGATGAAATGGTAGGAGTGATAGACATCATTCCTCATAAGGGTCAAACTAAAAATCATCTTGACATTGATATCTCCTCTAAGGATATAGTTAAACATGCACCTGATGGTTCTCTTTACATAGACAACCGTATCTTTGACAATCCCACCAATGGGATATTAATAGATCCCACCTATGGAGAGAATGTGATCACCAAGGAATTCCTACTTTTTCATGAGCTCTATCAAGATATATATGATAAACTGAAAGCATGGATCAAGATACATAATGGCTATTCTTGTCCTAAGATGGAATCGATCACCTTACCATAGTAAATAGGACTAAAAACATTAGATCTCTCATTCCCCATCATCCCATAGTCAAACCAATTTCATGTGAAGATAGGCCATCCATGGCTTCGCTCCATGAAATTTTTCCCTTTGGTTGTCCATAAATTCTTAAAGTTTACCTTTGAAAATGAAGTATTCACTATCCACCATAGCATCTTTAACCCATTGTCCTCTAAAGGTAACTTTTCCTTAGATTCCTTTTGGCCTAAACCCATGGAACCTATAAAACCTTGAGAAGACCTCTTTCTCTTGTCCTATCAAAAGTTCAAGGAAAAGAAGATAGTAGAACTATCTCTCCCAAACATGTCCCCACCCACTACCAAGCCTACCATCCTTGATGAAACCATGGTTGAACCTAAAAAATTCCTAAATGACCAAACCCAACCTAAGATAGAACCTTCACGTACCTCATACAAAAGAACAAGAGACAATGACAAAAGCCTTGTCACACCTCCTAGAATAAAATAGGTTTACAAAGTCAAAGAGAAAGTGGTTGAACAACCTCCTCTGGTTCCTTCCATTCCTCCCCTTAGGGAAGAAAAGAAACCTGTATGGTTGATCAACCTACTCCTACACAAATGCAACTTGAAAACAAAAGTAAAAGAAATAGAGCTACTAGAGAGCATAGACATAGATGCCATGCCATTGCTCATAGGTTACATGAAGAATTAAACAAATAAAATCAAAATTCAAACATGAATGAAGAAATACATGACCAACCTCCCCCTTCCTTGGAACAAAACAATACAATACAACAACCACAGGAAGAGTTGAACTCTCCCATGGATATTATCATTCTTCCTCCTATTGTGGTTAACTTGGATGACGATGATGAGACTACCCAAACTTACGAAGAGGTGCACAGTGAATTGAATACATTGTTTTCCTCTTCCATGAACTTAGATGAAAAATCTTCTACAAAGACTGTTGAACCTGATGCTACCCATAGTTCAACACTTTCTCTTGTCCCCTTGGCCAGTTACCCACCTTTGATATACAATGAACATGACTGGGAGGTAGATGACCTGCTTTAGGTTGACTCACTTGTGCCTTACTAGTCTTTCACATTTCTACATTTTCATTTTATTTTGTGTGATTTCATGTGCATAATGTGATCCCTCATGACATTTTTTTTTATGTTCTCTCTCTTTGTGACATTCCTCTATTTGTACCTTCATTTTTCTCTATGTCGTAAATCTTTTATCTTTTCACTTTTTATCTTTTTAGCATTTTTCTTATGTTTTCCTTTTGGGGATGACTCAAGGCATTAAGAAATTTGTGTTTCTTCCATGTTGACCCAAAAGGTTTTTCATTGTTTTCACTCTCCTTGTGTCATTCTTCCAGTTCTATGTGTATTTGGGGAATTGATGAGGGCATAGCCCGAGACACAGAAAATAACCCACAAACAAGAGTATAATTTTATTATTCAGAAAATGGAGCTTCTTACATGCAGAGGATCTCAAATCCCCAAGTTTTACAACACATGCAAGTTACAGAAAGCTACAGAATCACCCTTTCGCAATATGCAAGCTTGTCCCCAAAAAGTTACCCAAAAATTAGAAACCCGCCCATAAATAGAGCTCCTCTTTAGTTTGGAGCCAAAACAACATTCAAATTTGAGTTTAGGCAGTTTGGCACTGAAAAATTATAACTAGAAGTTCAAATTTCAAAAGAACATTTGCAATTGTATCTTCTAGAAAGTGCACCAACTTCCCGGGGCCATAACTTTTGATCGAGGACTCAGATTCATGAACCGTTTGAACGTTGGAAAGGTCTTGAAGCCAATAACATGCTCAAAATTAGCTATGCAAATTTTGGCAAAGTTTTGGGGCCAATCTAGGAACTCTAAGTGCCTCAAATCCAACTCAGGAATATTTTTAGGTGCAAATATGGGAAACTAAAACTGCAATATCTTTCAACCCAGGGAATAGAAAATAAAACCATAAATTGGGAATTTCATTATGAAAAAAAAGGATATCCAAAAATGTAAAAACATCTAAAAACGAGAAACTTGGAAATTTAACTATTTTTGGGTGATGCAAGATTGCTCTTACACCACTGGATGCTCCTACATCGGACACCCAGGGGTAATTTGAAGTGACCCCATCACGTCTCAGATGGTGGAGGAAAACCCAAATGGTCAACCTCTACCTTAGGCAACTAGGATGAATCTTCAATAGGCCTTCATGTCCATTTCACCAGATATTCTTCATACTGCCTATTCCTGGTACTCCTTCCCACACAACTATCCAGGATTTCTTCAATCTCCTCCTTTTCTATAGTAGGTGCTGGAATCCCACACTGTTCCATCATTGGTACTTCCTCTGCACCACCTTCATGATACTCTGTCAAATCTGAAATGTTGAACACAGGGGAAATGTTGAATCCATCTGGCAACTTTACCTCATATGCATTCCCTAAATCATGCCTCTTCAAAATTTTACAAGGACCAAACTTCTTCATCTTCAATTTGTTATATGTTCCCACTGGAAACCTTTCTTTCCACAAGTGGACCATCACTTCATCACCAATTTGAAACTCCTTATACCTCCTCTTTTGATCTGCCTTAGCCTTATACTGCATATTCATCTTGTTAATATGTTCTCTTTACCTTCTCATGTATATCCTTGATGTGTTCTACAAAATCTTCGGCTTCAACACTTATTTTCTTCTCTTGGTCCATCTTCCTCACTGAACTGTTCTAGGGCTACTCCTCCATACACAATCTGGAATGGTGATCTACCAGTGCTTCTATTGACAGAATTGTTGTAAGAAAATTCTGCCTGGGGTAAGATCAAGTCCCATCCCTTGGGTTTATCTCCTACCAAACATCTCAGTAGGTTACCCAGACTTCTGTTAACAACCTCTGTCTACCCATCTGTTTGTGGATGGTGTGCAGAACTGAACTTCAACTATGTCTTTAGCTTCTTCCACAAGGTCCTCCAAAAGTACCCTAGAAATTTGGTGTCACGATCTAAAACAATACTCTTTGCTAGACCATGTAGCCTCACCACCTCTTTGAAGAACAAGTCAGCAACATGGACTGCATCATGGGTCTTCTGACATGGAATGAAATGTGCCATCTTCGAAAACCTATCTACCACTACAAAGACTAAATCATTCCCTCGTTGTGTCCTTGGAAAACCAAGAACAAATTCCATACTTATATCCTCCCATGGCCTCTCTGGTATAGGTAAGGGCTGATATAAGTCTATATTCTGGCTCACTCATTTAGCCATCGGACATACCCTGCAACTTTGTACAAACTTCTTCACATCATGTGACAACTGAGGCCAATAATAATGCTCACTGATAATGGCAATGGTCTTATCCTAACCAAAATGTCTTGCCATTCCTCCACTATGCTTCTCCTTTATCAGGTTCTCCCTCATGGAACTCCTCGGGATACACAATTGACTTCCCTTAAATAACATGCCATCCTGAATTATGAAATCCAGCCACCTTGTCCTGTCCACTATAACAGGTTCCTTGCAAGCTTTCCTAGCCTCTACAAAATTAGGATCTTCTGCGTATAGTGTCTGAAGTTCATTAAACCCAACCACTTCAATTTGCATCTTTGTCATCAATGTATGCCTCCTACTTAAGGCATCTGCAAGCCTATTTGACTTCTCACTCCTATGTTTCAAAAGAAAGGTATAACTCTACAAAAACTCTACCCATTTCATATGCCTCTAATTTAATTTTTCCTAACTATTTAGGTACTACAAGGCCTGATGATCAATATATAGTACAAATTCCTTCAGCAACAAATAATGTCTCCATTTCTTTAATGCTTGCACTATCACATAAAATTACTGATCATATATAGAATACTTTCTCTTGGCATCATTTAACTTTTCACTTAAATAGGCAATGGGCTTACCTTCTTGGCTCAACACTGCTCCAATGGCACAACCACTGGCATCACAATCCACCTAAAACACCTTGTTGAAATCTGGGAGGGCTAGAACAGGTTG
>VDFB02373505.1:0-57237 GCA_007258455.2 Sequoia sempervirens
TCAAGAAAGATTGTCCCAAGGCACAATTCAACTCCTTATTCAAGTAGGGCCAGCTATCATGGAAACCACATGTTAGGTCTTGGACTTCAACTTGCCTTAAAACATTCTCCTGGGATGTTTTTGGATCCATGCAATGCAAGCAATAGCATCAACCTTCAATCAATGTTTCAAGTTCACATATGAAGGCCAAGAGTTTACCATCCATAGGGATCCTAAACCATTCTCTTACTGCAAGAACCTAGAGGCAAAATATTACAAAATATGTGATGTGCCTAAAAATGATGAAGGCCCATCAACACCATACATTCACTCAGCCACTCTTGCATCCACTTTTGTGATAGAGAAAACTCCCACTCCCACCATCCCTACCATCTTTGATATCAAGGTCATCATCCAAGACAAGGGTTGTGGAAACTATACAATTCAAAAAAAAGCTTTTGTGGTAGGAAAATTACCACAATCTCCTAGATCATGAGGATGACTGCAATCAAATGAATCCTCCACATCCCAAATATCCACTGAGGGATATTCCACCTTTTCAAGTTGGGGAGATCTTGAATAATAAGTAATAGAGAAAGACCTATCCCATCTCCTATATCAAGATAATAGACTTGCAACTAAATTACCTATGGATGACAATAGTAAGGGTTTGCAAATGATGCTTGCAATGGGCTATGACAGAAATAAAAAACTAGGGGAAAATGACAATGTGATTCTAATACCCATAATTCTAGAGATGCAAATGAGAAATCTTGGCATTGGATGTAACCCTCTTAGTATAACCATACATTGTCAATCTCCCCTAGTTAGAAGGAATATGACACCCCCTCAAGTATCAAAATCACCTCCACAAATGTTAGCTCTATCTCCTAGGTCATCAACCTGAGCGCAACAATTGCTTGTGTCCACAAGTCGTGTTATAGACAACTTTATCTTTGACATCACTAAGGTGTATAGTAGTGATAGTGACAAACCTGAAAGAGGAATACCTACTTTTTTTGAAGACTCAGTTCTTCTCATGATTAGTACCTTATCCTATGAATCTAAGAACTAGTCTAATGAGATAAGACTGTTATACCCCCAGTTGATCGACTATGACCAATGAGGACCACCGATTCTCGACACATTCAAAAATGATGAGGTGATCTCAGAGTTCATGGGACTAAGGGATAACATTTTGTATGATGATCACAAAGTAGGATTCATCATAGATCTAGACACACAAGCCTATTACGGGGAGAGGATTGAATCCCTCAGTCCCAAAAGTGAAAGATTGAGAATAATCTTCAAGTCCTTAACTGAAAACCACCTTATGGCACTCTTTGACTCTAAAATAGTAAAAATAAAGGAATAATTTGATAGTGAAAACCTCTTTAAGGTATTTGGAGAGGATTCAATCTTCCTCTTGCAGCTTTACATCAAGAGAAATAAGCAGTGCTAGCAGAGAAATGTAATCTAGTTAACCTAGGGATAGAAGAGACTCCAAACATCACCTTTTGTGCAGAATCTTTACTATCCAAAGAACAAGACATCTTAACTGCCTTCTTGAGGGAAAAGAAGGTAAATTTTACATAGACATACACCGATATTCCTAGAATTGATCGAGAAATAGTGGCTCACCACCTAGCAATTGACCCAAAAGCTAAACCAGTTAAACAAAAGTTGAGAAAGATGCATTCCTAGATTTCCCTACTAGTAAAAATGGAACTTAAGAAGCTATTGGATGCATGATTTATATATAAAATTTCCTACACCAAGTGGGTTTCTAGCCTAGTGCCTATCTCAAAACTCACTAGGGGAAGTACAATCTGCATAGACTTTAGAGACCTGAACAAAGCATGTAGGAAAGATGACTTCCAATTTCCTAACATAGACATGACTGATGGACATGAAATGCTCTCACTAATGGATTTTTTTTCAAGGTACAACCAAATAATGATTGTCGAGGAGGATCAACACAAGATGACTTTCACTTGTCCATGGGGGATGTACTACTAGAATGTGATGCCATTTGGCTTGAAGAAAACTAGAGCTACCTACTAGAGGTAAATTGCACTAATCTTGCATGACATGATCCATAAAACTATGGAGGATTATGTTGAAAATATACTTGCTAAATCCAAAAAGAGGAGAGATCATATAGTAGCCTTGGGTTCCATTTTTGATAGGCTTCAAGAATACAAATTCCATCTAAATCCTAAGAACTATGTCTTTGGCATACAGCCAGGAAAGCTTCTAGGATACACAGTATCAATGAGAGGCATTGAAATAGACCTTGCAAAGGTAAAATCCATTCTCGAGATGGAGGCTTCCAAAACACTAAAATAGTTGATAGGTCTATAAGGTAGGCTTCAATCTATCCACAAATTCATAGCACAACTCGTAGATAATTAGGTCCCATATTCTCAACTACTTCACAAAGGAGTAACGTAAAAATGGGATGAAAAATGTGCCCAAGCCTTTAAAAAATCAAAGAATATCTACTAACACCTCTAGTCTTGATGCCACCAATTCCAAAGAATCCTTTGATTCTCTACATCTTAGCAACAACATCGCTTGGTGCTCTCTTAGCACATCATAATGATAATGGAATGGAGAGGTCCATTTATCACATCAATCATACAATGGTTAGGCATGAGTTGAACTACACATTTATTTAAAAAGCTTGCCTAGCTATGGTGTTTTCTTCCCAAAAGTTTAGAAATTACATGTTGGCACACAAAATCAAGCTCATTGCCAAGATTGATTCTCTCAAGTACTTGTCAAAATCAATGCTCACAGGAAGAATGGCTAAATGGGTGATGATACTATCTAAGCATGAAATTGAGTATGTAGAGTGAAAGGAAATCAAACGTTAGGTAATTGCAAACCAACTTTCAAAAGCACCCATCTATTTAAAGAATCCACTCATATCAGAGTTTCTAGGTGAAACCATTTTCAATCTCAACATCATTGACCATTGGAAACTCAACCTTGATGGCTCAGACACCCAACAAGGATCAAGATCCAGAATCTTCTTCATCACCCCATAGGGGATTACATATCGAGGTCCTATAAATTGACATTTCCCTACACCAACAACATAGAAAAAAATGATGCCTTAACTATAGGTCTCAAAATAGCATTGTAGTGGCACATAATGGCTCTCAGGGTATATGGAGGCTCATAGCTTACAATAAATCAAGTGAATGATGAATATTAAAAAAGGATGATAAGCTAACCCCTTACAAAAATTTGGTGGAAAGCCTTAAAGATTCATTCATCAACATTACATTTAAGTAAACTCCAACAACCAACAACAAAGCATCAGATTCCATGGAAACTATCAGATCCCTCCTATATATCCCTCACAACATCCCAAATCATGAATTCTTGGTAGATCAACTTCTTGTACCTTCATTTGAGGTACCCATGTCAGAACTTGCGTGCAAAATCATTTGTTCTAGTGATCACTAGTATCATGGAATTTACACCTACCTTAGGATAGGACTCCTCCTTGTTGATTTTCCTTCAATCCTAAGAAAAACCTTCATCAAAAAACCATTCCATTTTGTCATCTTAGAAGAAACCCTATATCATAGGAGCATAGAAGGAACCTTGTTAAGGGGTCTAAACCCTGTGAAGGCCTTGACTACTCTAACTGAGGTGCATAATGGTATGTGTGGTTCACACTCATGTGGAATAACCTTGGCCAAGAAATTGTTGAGGATAGAGTATTATTGACCTAATATGGAAAGAGAGGCACATGAATATGTTAAAAGGTTCCTACAATGTTAGCAACATGGGGACCTCATCCATGCTTTAGCTCAAGAGCTTCATCCTATTCTCACACCATGGCCCTTTTCGCAATGGGGGCTCAATCTCATCGGTAAAATCACTCCAACCTCATCCAATGGCTAGAAATGAATCATCACTGCCACCAAGTATTTCATGAAGTGGGTGGAGGCCATACCCATGACATACATAACTAGAAAGAAGATATTGAAGTTCATCCTAAACAACCTCATATGCCACTATGGTGTCCCACAAGCTATTATCTCAAATAGTGGGACACTATTCAAGAATTTGGATGTCTGCAACCTATGTGAAAAATTCAAAATCCAACATTGCTTCTCCACCCCATGCTATCCTCAAGGAAATGGCCAAGCAAAAGCTATTGACAAAACCATCCTAAAAAAGAAAATAGTCAATGATGTAGGTTGTGGTTGTCATTTACAACTAAATCCCACCCTCTAGGCCTATAGAACCAACATCCTCACACCTATAGGTTCCACCCCTTTCTCCCTAGTCTATGGATCAAAAGCCATATTTCCCACCGAGATCAAGCTCCCATCTCTTAGAATCTCATTACAAAACAACATAACAGATTAGGAATATTAGGTTTCACACCTAAACAAGCTATACCTATTGGATGAGCAGAATTTGAATGCCTTGAACCATCTGTAAGTGTATAAAAATAGATTCAAGAGGAGTTATAACAAGAAAATTAGAAGAAAGACCTTCCAAGTTGGAGAGTTAGTATTGAAAGAAAATCATAAGAACGTGCCTAATCCAGATAGCAACAGAAAATTTGAGCCTAATTGGTTGGGACCATTTGTCATTACAACAAGTTACAAATTAGGGGCATATCAGTTATCAACACCTGAAGGGGAACCCCTATAGGAGCTAATGAACAACTACCATCTCAAAAATTTGTATGCCTAATCTTGCAAGGTATCAAACCAAAAATCCATAAAAATTAGAAAAAGTCTTGAAAAAATGTTCACCTTGATGAAAACCTGTCAAACAGGCATCCTGGCATCAAAAAAAATAAATCCAAAAAGTAAAAAAGAGGGATCAAAATAGTAAAGAGAAAAATAATCGTCCTCTATTGAAAACCACTTCGGAAATGCTTTGGGCAAGTAGCTTGGTGAAAACCTAGAAAACAGGCACCATGTGTAAATAAGCACTCTCCATCCATCCTAGTCTCTATGACTTTCTCTACATCCATCCATCCATTTCATTTTATCCATCAATCCATCACATTTCATCTGCATCCTTACATTCATTCTACATCAAAGCTTGGTCTTGTGTTCATGTCATGATCCCTCCTAGAGCTACTCAGTCCATTCTAAAGGTCGGCTTGTTCTTTCTATATCAAATTAGTCTATCACATCACACTGGGAGCATGTCCTACATTGGATTAGATTCATGTACATTCTTGAATTCTTAAAATAAGAAAATCCCCAAAACATCAAAAATCAAAAAATCCAAAAAACATCAAAAATTAGAAAATCTCAAAAACATCAATAATAAAAAAAATCCAAAAACATAAAAAGTAAAAGAATCTCAGAAACATAAAAAAATAAAGAAAATCCTAAACCATCCAATCATGTAAACATCCAAAAATAGGTCAAAAAATCAAAAAGAAAAAGTTGTTTGTTGAACTATGTTCTCTCTAAGCTTTGAACGTACACAAGGTTGATCTTTGATCATCCCTCGAGACAACTAGGTAAGTCCTATAGGAGTTCATCATAATAAACTGACATCTCATCATGTTCTTTTCTTCATTTGTAAATCAGTTGGGTCATCAGTCGAACTATGAGGTCTGTGTGTGTATAATGTAGGCAAGACTAATTTGTTGATCAATCCCTGAGGCCCCTAGGATAGGTCTTTAGGCTAGTCTCTTGGTCAAAATATTAGAAAATAACTAAAAATCAAAAAACTTGAAAATAAAAAAATTTGCAAAATTTCAAAAAGAACCAAAAAATAGCCTCAAAATATCTTTAAAAGATTAAAAAAATCCAAAAAAACCTAAAAAATTCATCCATCCCCATCTCACTTACACCTGAAATAAACATCCAATCATAATAAATCAATCATCATCACCCTCAACCTTTGGTGAAACAATCAGAAAAAAGTATAGCAGTCAAACATGAAAACCTAAACATAAAAAATTTCAAGCCTAAATCAGTCAGTAAACAAGCTGGTCAACTTTTTGCATCAATATCTTATCATCAAATCAATCTCATCATCATATGATAAAATCATGTCCTAGGATGAATCCTTCCTACAATGGGCACTTTTATTAGAAAGAACACTTTGGATTAAAAAAATGACATGTTTTCATCCACTAGCATGTCCTAGGATGAATCCTTCCTATAATGGACATTATCTATTGGCAATAGTTTTGGTTCTTATCCTCAAAAACACATTTCCCTTTGGCTAGTGGTATGAATAACATTATCTTGTTTGATTTATAGTATTGCACTCATTCTGAGGACTTCTCAATGATGTCTAAGTGAGGGACTTAGAGAGATAGGAATCGGGAAATGATCATTATCTTTTGTCTACTATACTTGTTGGATATTCTTGTTAAATAATCTTCATTATGCATGCTATGTTTGGTTTGTAGGGAGGATGTTTTGAGTGTCTTATTGACCACATAGGAAGGCCTTCCTTTCTATGTTTTGGTTCAAGATGTTTAAAATATTTTGATGAGGGCACAACACGAGACTTAGAAAATAACCCACAAACAAGCGAATAATTTTATTATTTAGAAAAATGGAGTTTCTTACTTGCAGAGGATCTCAAATCCCCAAGTTCTACAACACATGCAAGTTACTGAAAGCTATGGAATCACCCTTTCGCAATATGCGAGCTTGTCCCCAAAAATTTACCCAAAAATTAGAAACCCGCCCATAAATAGAGCTCCTCATTAGTTTGGAACCAAAACAACATTCAAAATTGAGTTTAGGTAGTTTGGCACCGAAAATTTACAACATGAAGTTCAAATTTCAAAAGAGCATTTGCAATTGTATCTTCTAGAAAGTGCACCAACTTCTCGGGGCCATAACTTTTGATCCGGGACTCTGATTCGCAAATCGTTTGAACCATTAGAAAGGTCACGAAATCAACAACGCACTCAAAATCCACTATGCAATTTCAGAAAGTTTTGGGGCCGATTCGGGAACTCTATGTGCCTCAAATCTAACTCAGAAGATTTTTAGGTGCAAATCTGGGAAACTAAAACTACAATATCTTTCCACCAGGAATAGAAAATAAAAACCATAAATTGGGAATTTCATTAGGATGAAAAGGGTATCCAAAAATGTAAAAACATATAAAAACCGAGAAACTTAAAATTTAACTATTTTTGGGTGATGCAAGATTTCCCTTACACCACTGGATGCTCCTGCATCAGACACCCAAGGTAATTTGAGAAGTGACCCTATCACATCTCAGATGGTGGAGGAAAACCCAAATGGTCAACCTCTGCCTTAGGCAACCAGGATGAATCGTCAATAGACCTTCCTTTCCATTTCACTAGATATTCTTCATACTGCTTGTTCCTAGTACTCCTTCTCACATGACTATCTAGGATTTCTTCAATCTCCTCCTTTTCTGAAGTAGGTGCTGGAATCCCACACTGTTCCATTGTTGGTACTTCTTCTGCACCACCTTCATGATACTTTGTCAAATCCGAAATGTTGAACACAGGGGAAATGTTGAATCCATCTAGAAAATCTACCTCATATGCATTCCCTGAATCATGCCTCTTCAAAATTTTATAGGGACCGAACTTCTTCATCTTCAATTTGTTATATGTTCCCACTAGAAACATTTCTTTCCTCAAGTGTACCATCACTTCATCACCAATCTAAAACTCCTTATACCTCCTCTTCTAATCTGCCTTAGCCTTATACTGCATATTCATCTTGTTAATATGTTCTCTTACCTTCTCATGTATATCCTTGACGTGTTTTGCAAAATCTTCAGCTTCAACACTTATTTTCTTCTCTTGGTCCATCTTCCTCAATTTTGGAGTTGTTCTAGGGCTACCTCCATACACAATCTAGAATGGTGATCTACCAATGCTTCTGTTGATAGAATTGTTGTAAGAAAATTCTTCTTGGGGTAAGATCAAGTCCCATCCCTTGGGTTTATGTCCTACCAAACATCTCAATAGGTTACCTAGACTCCTGTTAACAACCTTTTTCTGCCCATCTATTTGTGGATGGTGTGCAGAATTGAACTTCAACTTTGTCTTCAACTTCTTCCATAAGGTCCTCCAAATGTACCCCACAAATTTGGTGTCACGATCTGAAACAATACTCTTTGGCAGACCATGTAGCCTCACCACCTCTTTAAAGAACAAGTCAGCAATGTGGACTGCATCATGGGTCTTTTGACATGGAATGAAATGTGCCATCTTCAAAAACCTATCAACCACCACAAAGACTGAATCATTCCCATGTTCTATCCTTAGCAAACTAAGAACAAAGTCCATACTTATATCCTCCCATGGCCTCTCTGATATAGGTAAGGGCTGATATAAGCCTGTATTCTAGCTCACTCCTTTAGCCATCTAACATACCCTACATCTTTGTACAAACTTCTTCAGATCCTGTGACAACTGAGGCCAATAATAATGCTCACTGATAATGGCAATGGTCTTATCCTGACCAAAATATCCTGCCATTCCTCCACTATGCTTCTCTTTTATCAGGTTCTCCCTCATGGAACTCCTCAGGATACACAATTGACTTCCCTTAAATAACATGCCATCCTAGATTATGAAATCTAGCCACCTTGTCCTGTCCACTGTAACAGCTTTCCAAGCCTCTGCAAAATTAGAATCTTCTGTGTACAGTGTCTTAAGTTCATTGAACCCAACCACTCCAATATGCATCTTTGTCATCAATGTATGCCTCCTACTTAAGGCATCCACAACCCTATTTGACTTCCCACTCCTATGTTTCAAAACAAAGGTATAACTTTGCAAAAACTCTACCCATTTCATATGCCTCTGATTTAATTTTCATTGACTATTTAGGTACTGCAAGGCCTGATGATCAGTATATAGAAAAAATTCGTTTGGAAACAAATAATGTCTCCATTTCTTTAAAGCTTGAACTATTGCATAAAATTCCTGATCATATACAAAATACTTTCTCTTCACATCATTTAACTTTTCACTGAAATAGGCAATAGGCTTACCTTATTGGCTCAACACTGCTCCAATGGCACAACCACTGGCATCACAATCCACCTGAAACACTTTGTTGAAATCTGGGAGGGCTAGAACAGGTTGCCCTATCACCTTCTGCTTCAATGGTTCAAAACTTTTTGCCGCTCCACTACTCCACTTGAATTCTTTTCTATCCCCTCTCATTGTTTCAGTTAGGGGTTCATAAATACTACTGAAGTTTCTAATGAACTTTCTATAAAAACTAGCCAATCCATGGAAATATCTCACCTCGGTAGCAGTTCTTGGGGTAGGCCATTCCAGAATAGCCTTCACCTTCTCGGGTCCATTTGAGACCTTCTGCTAAGACAACAAACCCCAAGTACACTAACTCCCTCTTCACAAAACTGCACTTCTTCAGATTAATCAACAATTTCTCTTCTCTTAACTTCTCAAAGGCTCTATGAATATGCATCAGATGCTCATCCAACATCTTACTGAAAATCAAAATATCATCTAAATACACAATAACAAAACTTCCTAGAAATTATTTTAGTACCTCGTTCATGAGCCACATGAATGTGCTTGGTGCATTGGTTAGCCCAAAAGGCATGACTAACCACTCGTATAGGCCCTCTTTGGTCTTGAGGCAGTCTTCCATTCATCTCCCTCTCGAATCCAGATCTAGTGATATCTGCTCTTCAGATCAATCTTTGTGAAGTACTGGGCTCCACTCAAATAGTCCATTAGGTCATCCATCCTTGGTCGGGGAAATTTTTACTTGATTGTTATCTTGTTTATGGCTTGAGAATATATACACATCCTCCACTCCCCATCCTTCTTTGGTGCTAGTACTATAGGTACTGCACATGGACTCAAACTCTCTTGTATCAAACCCTTTCTTAACAATTCTCGAACTTGTTTGTTCAACTCCTCATTTTCTACTAGAGTCATTCTATGAGTTGCCTTATTTGAAAAACTGGCTCCAGGAATCAAGTCAATCTGATGACTGATCTTCCTTATTCGTGGTAAACACTCAGGTACATTATCAGAAACAATATCCTAAAAATCATCCAACATCACAGAAACTCCTTCTGGAACCTTCTCACTATCCTCCTTACTCGAGGAATCAATGCATAACACACACTCATGCTTCATACCTTCTAAAAAATTTCTTCCATAAACATAACAAATTCTAGCACTACTACATACCTTTTCTTCGGTCTCCTTTAGGGGTTTCAACTTGTGACGAACCCCATCCTTTGTCAAGGAGTAAGTGTTTGCATGGCCATCATGTATAGCTCACCTATTGAACTGCCACGGCCTCCCCAACAACATGTGACATGCATCCATGGGGATGATATCACAGAGTACCTCATCATGGTAGCTCCCAATCTTGAACTTTACTAGGCACTGCTCATTGACCAAAACTTTGTGGTCTTTTTGCAACCAGGCAATCTGATATGGATGTGGGTGGCTTTCCCTCTTGAACTTCAACTTTTTGACCATCTCTTCTGACACTAGATTATTGGTGCTCCCACCGTCAATAATGACATCACAATATTTTCCTTCACACTTGCACATTGTGCAAAACAAATTCTTCCTCTGTTCTGGTTCCTTTTCCTTAGTCACCAAGGCTCTCCTAATCACTAGGGCTTCTCCCCTTTTAGCAACATATGAATGTTTAGATTGGGCCTCCTCATCTGCATGTGCAACACTTCCATGACCTTCTGGCCTTTTGTCTACCCTTTGTTGGTGGTGTGGACATTCATAGGCTCGATTCCCTTCTTCACCACATTGGAAACATGTTCCTTTGAAACCACCTCTTCCAAATCCTTGTCCATATCTCCCTTGTCCTCTACCTCTTTGATCACCACTATTTTGATCATGAGGGTGGTAGAAGTTATCATTCCTTTGGCTTCGGCTGGTACCCACATCTTCACTTTTCTTTTCATCATCATTTCGGCTTCCTAAAGGTCTTCCATTGCCCCTTCCACTTTGACCTCCTTGTCCTTTTTGCTTGCCATCAAATCTTTTGTTCAGCTTCTCTTCCACCTTCAGAGCAAACTAATACACATCCTCAATGGTGGTCATTCTGACTAGGCTTAACTCCTCTTGAATGCTTGGTCTTAACCCATTAAGATATCGGGCTACCTTCTCCTTATTGGCCTCTGTGTGGCCCATTCTGATGATTATCTTGTGAAATTTTTTAGTATATTCTTTCATAGATCTGCTTCCTTGCTTTAACCCTTGCAATTTCTTTAATAGATCTAACTTGTGGTCTGTTGGTATGAACTACTTCTTCAGTTTCTCTACCATGTGATCCCATTTGGTGATATTTCCTTTTCCTCTTCGATTTCTTTCCAACTGGACCTCTTTCCACCAAATACTAGCATGGCCCTTCAGCTTCATTTTCACAAACTTAATATGATCTGGGTTGTCTATTTCCTCATACTCAAAATATTCTTCTAGCTTGTTGACCTAGTCGATCAACTCTTTCGGGTTCAGACTTCCAGAATAACTGGGGACTTTTGCTCTGGGTCTTTTCCCGATCTTCAAAATGGCCCTTATTAGCTACATTTGGTCTTGATCAATTGCTTCTTCTTCCTCTTCTATATCTAAACCTTCTTCCTCTCGTTTATCCTCACTTTCCTCCCTTGGATTTAACCCTCTTCTCAACTGCTCTTGTAATGCATCAATCTATCTCTAGAGGGCTGCCAGTGCATCTCTTCCACCAGCATTTTTTCCACGTCGACCACCTCTAGCACAACCACGCCTACCAGGCATCACTCTTGGAGGCATCTTTTCTTGACCTCGACCCACAACCATAGTCCTAGTGTGAACTGCCTCACGATCGGTGATCTGTCCACATGCTCAAGAAAACCTCACTCTGATACCACTTGATGAGGGCACAACCCAAGACTTAGAAAATAACCTACAAACAAGAGAATAATTTTATTATTTAGAAAATGGAAGTTTCTTACATGTAGAGGATCTCAAATCCCCAAGTTCTACAACACATGCAAGTTACAAAAAGCTACGGAATCACCCTTTCGCAATATGCGAGCCTGTCCCCAAAAAGTTACCCAAAAATTAGAAACCCACCCATAAATAGAGCTCCTCATTAGTTTGGAGCCAAAACAACATTCAAATTTGAGTTTAGGTGGTTTGGCACCAAAAATTTACAACATGAAGTTCAAATTTCAAAAGAGCATTTGCAATTGTATCTTCTAGAAAGTGCGCCAACTTCTTGGGGCCATAACTTTTGATCTGGGACTCTGATTCGCGAACCATTTGAACCATTGGAAAGGTCACGAAGCCAACAACACGCTTGAAACTAGCTACACCAAGTTTAGAAAGTTTTGGGGCCAATCCGAGAACTCTAAGTGCCTCAAAACTAACTTGAAAGATTTTCAAGTGCAAATCTGGGAAACTAAAACCGCAATATCTTTCCACCCATGAATAGAAAAAAAAATGTAAATTGTAAATTTCATTAGGATGAAAAGGGTATCCAAAAATGTAAAAACATCTAAAAACCAAGAAACTTGAAATTTTTTTTGGGTGATGCAAGATTGCCCTTACACCACTAGATGCTCCTGCATCATATTTGAACTACACTTTGAGCAAGGTTTTGTATACCAAGTGTGAACAAGAGTACTCGTATCTGATTGTTGAGTCAAATTCCATCACACTATGTATAGTACCATCCTAGTTCTATATACCTAGATTCATCATACCATTTGTGTTATCAAACATAAGGTAATTATCCCTTTGAAAAATCCCAACTCTCGGCAAGAGAACATCATCTGCATCATCATCATCTCCAATAAAGTATCCTTGGATCATGAACTTGTTGGATCCTCTCTATTGTCATCTCTTTTCATCTACCTTCTCTCACGCTAACATGGTACCATGACAATTAATCAAAATCATGATGTAAGCATCCATCCTACATCCATAAAATATTAGCACACTACATACTGCATATCATACCATGTAGGAAATAAATCATATCACATTGCATTACATTCTCATAACTTTCATAATATATAATGGTTATTCTAAGCATTCGTATTCATTTACATCATCGTGTATCACATATAAGTATCATTTTCATTACATCATGAGTTGAAAACATATAAGTACTATCCATAATATCCATTACATAATCACATATAAGCATCATTCATGACATAATATTTCCATATACACTATCCATTACATCATCATATAAATGCATGAGAAAAATGAAACGAAAAAGATTTCATTGCATCATCATACAATAGGAGCATATTATAGATCTGTTAGTCACATAATCATTGCATTCACATTGTATCACATGCATATATCATCACATCATTGCATTTTCATATCATAAATCACAAATCATAATAATCACATTTACATCACATACAAAATCATCCATAACATCATGTAGCATCATAATATCATCATCATTACATCACATATATAAATGAATGCATCCATAACATATAAAGTACACACATCATAATGCATCAAATCATCATATATATCATAAATATCATGAAAGTATATACACTATTATGGTACAAAAAATTGGATCAATGTACATGTAATGTCAATAAGTACAATATGGCCCATAGGGCTATCAAAAATGATCCCATCATGTACAAAAAGAATTTTGTCTCAGTCAAAACTAAGGTTGTCACCACTGGCTACCCCCATCATCACCGCCTACTCTCTCACCATGATCCTCTACCACCCTATGCCCTATCCTCTAAGAAAACTTGGCAACCTAAGCTGCCCTCAACATGGCTTGGTGGTATTGGACCTAGGAGCTCTGGCTCACTACCTTAGCAAAAATGTCCATTTATTGATTGTTGGACCTATCTTGTGACTCACCGAACTACCACTGGACCCTACCTAGTAGGTCCATCTCAATCATTGTGTGCTCCCTTCCCTACATCAGTCTATCCTAGTGGGAAAAGAACATCTATTGTGTATCATCGAATCAAGTTGGCCGCACAAGGTATGAACACCATTTGAACACCTGCATATCATCAAGGACCCTCCTCTAGTGAGGAACCTCATTCTATCCAATCTATGTGAACAAGATGCCTACTCTATACTACCAAACCACTTGATCATCTTTCTACATCATGACTAGGACAACCCTCAGTCGGAGCACGAAGATGTGCTCCCATTCCTAGACATGCAAGAGTGTGACCCACATGCCAAGTGCTCTGCCATCCATATAAGAAAACTTGTATAAATCTTTGTAAAGAGAGTCTAACAAAACTAGCCCACATACAAACAGTGTTGGTCATCACTAGACCATGTGCTCCCAAGCAAGCCCCCATTTTGGACTGAAATATCGGTGTCATTGATCTAGTGTGATGAGACCTGATATGATGGTTGCAATGACCAAGCAAGAGGATGTGATAATGGGCCTATGACACTCCAAATCGATCTGATCCTCATAGAATACAATCTAGTCAGTTCCCATGACTTCGTAACATGCCTCCCTCCCATCATCCATATCATAAATAACCTACACGTCATGGATAGGAAATCTCAAGATCTACAACTAGGCCTCATCTATTGGAAGGTTGAAAGAGGAGGTCTTAGTATGCCATCTCTCAACATGTTTTTCCATCATGCCCAGGTGTGTCCTCACGAGTGGTGCATAGGAAATATACCAAAGTCCCATCTCTCCTAGGTACTCATCCTCTCACTCAGTCAGCTCCCCTAAAAGGCCAAAAATATCTTAGGACCTATGCTCATGTGAGTAGATCTCCCTCACCTCCTCTTTCATCAGGAAAGTCAGCATTTTAAAATTCATCAAAAAAAATCTTAATCTTGGATTGTCTCGACATCCCAAAGTCAACCTCAATGTCATTTCTTGTGATGGTAGTGTAGTTTGCAAATTTCAAACTGTAATGCTAGAGCCTTCAAACTCCCAAACTACACCATGGTGGTGCAATTTGCAAAGGTGGTCTAGTTTGACTTGAAACCATAATTCTAGTGCACACCATGGTGGTGCCATCTACAAAGGAAGTGGAGTTTGGAATTTAACCCTAAATTCCAAACTATACTACCACATTGAAACTTAGGATAACATCATAGTTTAAACATTGAGTGTCACTATTTAAAATTTAAGTGGGCCTATGTATCACTACTCCTAAAGACCTATATTTTGAAAGCAATAAATGCACACAAAATTAAAAAATCAAGCTTTTGTCAAGTTGACTCACTAGTGGTCCAGTGCCGAGAAGCCTCTAGTATGTTCATACTTTGTCAAAAATATGCATGGGGAGTTTTCATTGCCCCATCTTCCCAAGGTGTTAGAGCTCAAAAGTGCCAAATCTCTGAAGGCTAAATGTGAAAATGAATTCGAAGTGGCCCCTCAAGGCCTACTTCAGCTTGAAAATTAAGGTTTTTTGACCCCATTTGGCCATCTTGCTTGGGTTTTGGACCCCCAAGCTTATTTTTGTCTTGGCAAGGCCCGTTTGACATTGTTTTACTATGTTTAGACACATTTTTGTCCTCTCAAAGCCTTTTTGGCCTTGTTGGGCACCTTGTCCTCTTTCTTTTCGTGAGATCACCCAAAAATCAAACTTTTTGTCCAATCTCTCAAGGGGACATTATATTGGCATGTTTTCTCTTACTAGGGCAGCAATGGGGAAAATTTTGGCTTTTGATCAAGAAAGTTTATTCTTCGAACCAATGTAATGAGCACTTTGCTGCAAAGAGGGGCAAAATGTAGACATGGAAAATGTACCAATTGACATTGCACATCTGATCCCGAATACTAACATCACTTCATCCTAAATCATCCCTCAGTCTAACCATTTAATAAAATATCCTTATTTATTTAAATTCATCAATTTTCCTCCCTTAATTAAATAAATTATTTATCTAATTAATTAATTCTCTCCTATTAATTAAATCAATTAATCCTATCTAATTACCTCTATTTAATTAAATAATTCATTTTATTTTATTAAATCTCTAAATTCTATCTCATTAAATTAAATAAATTAAACATTATTTTATTTAATCTAACTCTACCCCTTTTAATTAAATAAACCAAAAATATTTATTTAATTAATCTCTAAATCATATTCTTCACATCTTTGATTTAAGGTAACCCATAAATCTAAGTCAAATTTTTCACATCATCTAACCCTTCATTAAATTAATTGACCCTTGATTAATTTAATTCTAATTCATGTCCCATCCTCCATGTTTTTCCACTTGCACATGAAAATAGATTCAATTCATTGATTAAATCTCTATTTTCTTTCAACATGGCATAATGGAGGAATATTCCTTCAAATTTAAAATTCAAATCGAAGTGTACTTTGTACATCCAACCAAGAATTTATTTCACCTTACAAGTCCTTTTGCATTGAGCCAAGTGCCCTTTAATGTATTTTATTCTCCCTCCAACATGTCTTTTCCATATTTTCTAAATCCACCTAATTACATTTATGGGCATATTCATCAAAATGTGCTCATTCCTCAACCATTCACATGATGGCATGTGGCTTCTTCTCATTTTTTGAAGATTAATCACACATTCATCCATTTTTCCTTTTCTATCTTCACATTCTTCTATAGATAGAGAGCTCATCCTTCATTTTTATCATCCACAATTTGAGCAAAGTTATTATACTCCATTTTCAACTTAGAGCTTTAGCATTTACATCAAATCCATCAATTTTAGCTAGGTTAGTGCATGTTTTCTCTATGGAAGTCATTTGAAGCAATCACCAAGTTGATCACCATCACCAAATATTCATCAAGCTTACTTAGGAGTTGGGAAAGGGCCAATTTCCACATAAAATTAGCACCAACTCCTGCATAGGATCAAAAATTTATATTGCTTTCATAGGATTTAATCTCTTTTATTGATTTCTTGTTGTGTATTGCTTTCATTTCCTATTTGAGCATTGATAAATGGATTTTATGGGGAACTTCTATCTTGACTTGCATTATGATCTAACTATGTGTTTGTTTATTGTGTTCTTGTAGGTCCAGGATTAGGGTTCACAAGTAGAATAACCAAAAAGGATTCCTTCATCACTCCTAGCATCAAACTTTCCTATATCTTCATCTCTTTTGATATAACATTTACTCTCAAAGATTTTGAAGTATCTAACATTAGGCTTATGACCAAACTATAGCTCAAAAGGAGTCTTACCGGTATCACCTTTGGCATTTACCCGGTTGTGAGTGTAAACGACAACACTCACAACTTTTCTCTAGTAAATATGAGGAAAATTTCTTTCCAACATCATTTTTCTAGAAGCTTCTTGAATTTTCCTATTCTTCCTTTCCACATCTCAATTTTTTTGAGGGGCCCATGGTGCAGATAATTGTCTCTTTATCCCATGCTCTTTACAAAAAGAATTAAATTCATGAGAAATGAATTCACCACCTCTATCTGATCTCAAGCATTTAATCTTCAGACTATAGGAAAAATGACCCTTTGTTTGACATGGGATTAATTATCCTAATGAGGCCTTAATTTAGGAGTTGTGAGGAATTTTATGCATTCACACTAGGTCTTGGACCCTTTCACACTAAAGAAAATGTGTTTATTGATGTCTTGTAAAGGTGTTGTAAAGTCCTATAAAGGAATTTCACACTTTTCTAGACCTAGTGAACCTATTTTCACTTAATTCAACATTATAAAATACATCATCGCATCAATATAGAAGGCTTGTAAAATAAGCTTAATGATAAACTAGTGTTGTAATATGTCTTGCACGTTTGCATTGGTTCTTATGCCTTCCTAGGCTATGTGGACCTCATTTTAGTGTTGTAAAGTGTATTTAATTCCACTTTCACATTGATTTCTATGTCCCAAGCCCTATTTGACATTCACATCATCAATATTAGTCCTATATTAACCATATTATGCATCCCAAGGCTAAAATTGATCAAACACCTGATAAAGTTGTAATTTAAACCTTATTTCCTTATCCCTTCACTTCTTTGCTATCAAATTGGCCCATGTGGGACCCATTCACCATGCATGGAGAATCAATCCCATCCAGGTGGGACCCATTCACCATGTGTGGTGAATGAGTCCTATTTAGCCCCCATTTTGACCTTTGAGCAAAAAAAGATGAAATTTAAAGTTTATTTTCACTACATGCCAGCTTGTGATGAGCTATTTTTAAGTACTAAGGAAAATTTGTCTATAAATAAGTGTTTTTATTCTCATTTTATATAATATCTCATTATTGCATCTCTCATCATTAATTTATCATCTATATCATCATCTAAGTCAAGCAAACTAGGGTCTTTTCATTATAAGTCTTCCAATTAGATTTCTAAAGCATTCAAGGGGTAAGTATACATGTATTGTTGTATAATTTCAAGAAAATTCCTCATTTCAAGGTCATTTTTTCCATTATTGCATGTTTCATTATATTATTTCATCATTTTGGTTTAATTACCTAAAAGGGGTTTGACCAAGGCAAACCCCCATGCCCTGACAATCAATAATTTATCTTTCTTGTCTTGTTTGTATGCAAATTTAGTTCTTTTGGAAGCTTAGGAATCATTGAAGATCAAGTTGAAAGTTTTCTCAAGTCTTCTTCTCATCATTCAAGTCAAACTATCAAGAAAAAGTCATTTTTAGACCCAATTCTGATAATTTCTAAAGGGAACACCTATAAAAGGTGGAAGTGCAGATCTAGATCTACATGATCAAGTCCTAACTTTGTAGATTCCTACAAGAGGACTGATTCACCAAGCATGGTGAATAAGTCCCACCTGTAGGCTTGAAAAATGGTTTTCTTAGAGTTCAAATCTTGGCATTCAAAAACTTGTTCCTGGAAGTATTCATCAAAAGCAAGACCGATTCACCATTTGTGGTGAATTAGTCGTAGTGGCTATAAATAGTGACTTCAACAAGATTCTAGAATCTTCTAGCAACAATAATCGGTCTCCATGTACACTCTATTTAGTCTCATTCTTTTTTGTTATCATTTTCTTAGGTTTATATTTCATAATTGGAATCTACACTCTATTTTCCAACATCTTGCATTAGGTTAGTTTCCATTCATTTATTTGCATTTGTAAGCATTCAAATACATCTACACACACTTCACACCTCCTTTTCCCCTTCTTCCACTTCTTCTAATGTTAGCATAAGCATTTTTTTCCCACCTTTCTCCTTCTAGGTGAAAAACCCTAGGAGAGTTAGAAAGAAAGATGGACTCCAAAAATCAATTTTACACCTATCTCAGTCTCAACCATAGCCTTGAAAATCTTGAATTTCTCTAGAGCTTTACTTTTTTCCCTTAAGAAAGAAACCCATATCATTCTAGTGTAATCATCAATAAGTAACATGAAGTACCTATATCCTTGTAAGCTTTTGACTCTAAAAGGATGACATAAGTCAATACACACAAGCTCCAACACTTCATTTTAGTAATGTTGTTTGCTCCAAAAAACTCCATTTTGCTTCCCTAACTGACATTCCTTATGCATATAGTATTAGTAGGCTTTACTAACCTAGGAAGATCTCTCATTGCCTGAGTGGAACTTATCTTGATAATATTGTCAGAGTTTACATGACACAATCTCCTAGGCCACAACAAACTTTCATTAACTTGAGCAATTAGACAACTTTTACAAGAAGCACTCAGGTGAAAGATATTACCTTTTTTCTTGTACCAAAAGCAATTAAATTTTTGGAACTCCCTAGTATTATGCACTTTCCATCTTTGAATTGAAGATTGTATCCCTTGTTAACCATCTATCCAACACTTAAGAGATTATGCTTCATACCTTCCACATATAGGACATCATTAGTATTATGCTTACCACCAAGAGAAATGGATCCTCTTCCATGGATTACACTAGTATTGTTATCACCAAATCTTACAACACCACCATCATACTTTTCCAAACTCACAAATTTTATTTGGTCACCTATCATGTGATGAGAGCATCCACTGTCAATCACCCATTCATCTTTTTCTTCAATCCTGGCACCCAAAGCTTTCTCCACATTCTTGTCACTATAAAATTTAGTAGGCATTGAATCATTTTCCTTGATAGCAATAGAAACACATTCATCCTCACTTAAATTTCATTTATTAGACTCATCATTTTTCACACCTTCATCAACAACATAATAATATTTTCTTTGAAATCTAGGCTTGTTAGTTCTTGACTTAGGAAATCTTTCTAGACACTTTGAAGCAAAATGACCTATCTTATTGCAAGAAAAAAATTTAACATGAAATTTCCCTTTATACTTACCTTCTCCTCTAGCTTCTCTCTTGACAATAAGTGCTTCAATCTCATCCAAATTTCTTTCTTCTTCTTTGATCTCTTTGATCTCTTGCTCATTCTAGAAGAACTTTCTCCCAGATCATATCTCTGCTTGTCTTTTCTATATATAGTAGTTTTAAATGCAATTTTTGTCTTAGGAAGATATCCACCAAACTCACTCAACTCAAAAGTAGCAAGCTTACCAATAAACGTGTCTTTAGTTACATTTGTTAAAGTTTGTATGTCCTTAATAGCAACAACTTTGGCTTTGTATGCAACAGGAAAGGATCTGAGCACATTAGCAACAATCTTTGATTCTTCTAATGTTCCACCAACACATCTAATACTACACACTAGTTCATTCAATATCTGCATAAAAGAAGTAATGTTCTCATCTTCACCCATTCTCAAGGTCTCATATTTTCCTTTTAGAATTTTTAGCTTGGCAATCTTCACATGAGTATCACCTTCATACAAATTTTCTAACTTTTTGCAGATCTCAAAAGTAGTTTACAACTCCATTACATTTTTCATCTTTGAATCAATCAAATCACTCAACAATTCTTCCTTAGCCTTGATATTGTACTTGGCTTCTTTAATCTCACCAAGTGACCATTTTGTCGAACAACATACCTATTCTTTGTAATCCTCTAGTACGGTTCACCAATGCATCTCATATGACACTCCATTTGAGCCTTCTAGAGAGAATAATTTGTCCATCAAATCTCAAACTATTCTTCTTGTATGTCACCATCTTAGATCACCTCAAGCTATTAAAATTATTATGAGGAACTTGCTATTATACCAATTGTTGGCAACACAAGGTTAGATAACTGAGAGTGGGGATGAATTATTTGTCCCATAAATTAAACAAATTAAACATATTCTCAGATTTGAAAAATAAACATGAAAGCATAAACCATCACAACATTAGAAACACACATAACACCAAGAATTTTTTATGTGAAAACCTTGTTAAGGGAAAAACCATGGTGGAGGTTAGCACACAAGATTATAACCTATTAAAAGTATAAATAAGAATAAATGGGAGATGCACATGCATTTAGGCACACTTCCTAGAGCTCACTACTCAAATACAAAAGGCTCACTACCCAAGGAAGACATACTATCTTATAGAAACATTCGGATTACATCCGCAAGGTTTTAAACTAAGAAAATAACATTTGCTAATGCTTGATTATAGTTTTGGTTAAGCATATGAACACTTCTTCTTTGCAATCTTCTTTTTTCACTTCACTTATACCTTCAAAAGATTAAATCATTACTCACATATCACACATTTGCATACACTAGCACACTTTACATCACACAAACAATCACTCTTATATATTCACAACTTAGAATTACATGAACTGCATATTGGCCAAAATAGAATATAAAACATGTACAAACTTGTTGGCCCAAATCAAAATAATGTTTCAATGTGAACAAAGCATAGTTGGCCAAGACATAATGAAAAATCAAAACAATATTCTTGAGCATGCAACAACATCAAAAATTATTCCTCAAAGATACACAACATGCTACAATCACCCTATCAGTTGTGATCATGAAAAACATGAACACAAAAAAGAAAATCACCAATTGCGAGTGCAATGATCAATGCAAACATGCACAATAGATAGAGCACAATCTAGAAACATCCACGAGCACCATGAATCACCATAGAAGCATCCACAAAAACTCAAATTACTAGAATCACATCACCTTATTTTAGGAACACCAACTGAAGCAACATAAAAACTATCAAAACACAACTAATCATAATGATCAAGTCTTCATGCAAATCTCTAAAAATTCTAGTGGAGAAACTAGATATACTAAACAAAAAATCATTTATTCCACAACCTCTAATCATCAACATACGGAGCTATCCAACATCATGAACTTAACTACATCACCAACAACCTACAACTTCTTCTATAACAATTTTCTCAATATCCTCCACATATATAGAAAGTTGACATCAATGACAACCACATATCAACAACATCCAACACTACTAAAATATCATTGTGGGACCTTATTCAATCCTCCCCTCACTATCATAACATGATTCAAAATTCCTTACAACAAGTTCCTATCCCTTGTAATGTGCAACCAAATGACATAGATTCCTTGATTCAAGGACTAAATGTTGAAATTGTTTTCTACCAAAGTGACCTGCATCCTTTGGAAGTGAAAAATAAATGATGATTTCATGATCATAGCTCAATACAATAGGATAGGGATAAATAAAACCCTCATGGAAAATGGACTAGTCGTAAATATGTGTAGTGGAAACCTTTTGGCTAAGCTTGGTGTTGATAAATCCAAAATACAACCTGCCTCTTTATCTATTAATAGCTCTGATAACATTGGAAAATGATCGCTTGGAGTAATCACATTACCTATTACAACTGGAAATGATAACTTACAAACTTCTATTCATGTTATGCCTCATGATATTTCATATAATCTTCTTTTGGGAAGGTTGTCAATCCATGAAATGAATGGGATGACCTCTACCAGTCATTGTAAACTGAAGTATGTCTACAACAACAAAGTTTATACAATTGAAGTTGATCTTGAACCATACAGTTGTTTGAACATTGTTAAAGGTAAAGAGAACCCTTTGAAATCATTGACATCAACTACACAAGTAGAATCCATGCAACAAAAGGACAAAGAAAAATATATTGAGTAAATTACGAAGATATTAGAAGATGATTGGGGTTCCTTGGATTTCAAACCAACATTCATGGGAGAATAAAATACCATAAAAAATATTTAGACAAGGAAAAAAAAGAGGTAATTCCAACACAAAACTCAAAATAACCTTTGAAAGCATCCACCTCAACCACTTTATAACAAAAGAAAACAAATTAAACATTAAAATTTGATGAAATTGAATATCAACAACCAAAAAATCCTAAAGAAATAAAAAATATTTATGTAAAAGGTTATGAACTTATGAAACAACTTGGATTTAGTGGAAAAGGATATGGTGCTAGAGAACAAGGTATCTATGTCCCTATAGATCCTATCATGCAAGAAACAACCCATGAGACTCTTGGTTCTTGTATTGTGATAGAAATTAAACAATAAAATAAACCTTCTCTCAAAATCAACACTCTCACAAAGGATTCTTCTATACCAACTTTAACAATAGTGCAACCTAAATTGATAGACACTAGTGGTATGAATGCTATCCTTTGAAAAAAACAAATAAATCCTCGCTTAGCATCAACGTCATCATGCGAAACACTTAGAATTTGAATTTGAAATATTTTACACCTTCCTTTAAAGAAGAGTACAAAATATCACATCATAAAGAGTCTTGTTTAGGCATGACACCTTGTGCTAAGCAAGAGATATATTTATTGCAAAATAAAGCAATATCTACCATTGATCAAGAGGGTATCTTTTTGAGAATCCTCCAAGATTGCTTGATATCCCTCACTCCAAGAACACAAAATAAATTTTACTACAAGAATTAATTTTGTGCATATCATAGAGTTCATGGTCATGAGCTACTAATGAATTCAAGGCTTTAAATGATAAAATTTAACATCTTAAGGAGTGTGGTACTATTCCTTGTTTTGAAGCATGTAATTCTTCTAATTGATACTTAGTTTTACACAAGCATGTTTCTCATCAATTATATCAACTCATCCTTGTCTTGCACTAAGTGGGAGAAATGGATTAGATAGCATTCTCCTCATATGTTTCTTGTCATTAGCTCTTTTGGCTAGTTCACCACCTTTCATGTATATATAAGAGCAAGCTTGGGATGTGGATGACCTACCTTAAGTTGGATTGCATGTGATTTATTGAGTTATGCATTTTGGGGGAAACCCCTTCCCTTCTCATGATGTAGCTTATTGGAAACATATGACTTGGAATAGGGCTTTCTAAGTAAGATTTCATGTCTTCTTCTACTTTAAAGAAATTTCCCATAGAAATGGTGTTAGAAACTACTTTAAAATGGTGGAATAGATAAACACTCATGTTTCATTATGCAATTTTATTTCTTCTTGCAACGTGTTCCTTTCTTGATTGTGTCATTGGGTTTGATTTCCTCAAAGAATGTGATATTTCTTTGAGTTGTCCTCTCTTGGAAACATTAAGTACAATTTTCCTAATATGAGACCTTGTTTTTGTCCTCCCTTGGAGACATTAAGCACAATGTTCCTTAAGATGATACCTTTTTACAAAATAATAAAAGTTCCTTTGAACATCCCTCATTCTTGTTGCATTTCATTTTTGTACCTTATTAAAGTCATCGAGGTATGGCTTTGATATGGTTTCTTAGGGATCACCTAGTGCACAACTAGCTTCACTACCCCTTGCGAGCATGCATTTTATTTGCATAGTGGAGAACATGTTCCACTTGTAAATTTTTTTTGGAAAAATATCCTAGACCTGGTCCATAGCATGTTGGATAACCAATCAAAGCTTGATCCATTGCAATTTTATTTTTTCTTAAAAAAAATTTCCTTTTCCTTTTTATATCTTTGATGGTGTATGTTATCGATTTGGTTATTGATCAATGTATCATCCATAAGTGTGTTCCTTTGTGCCTATGTTGTTTTGCCATAGGATCTTTCTCTTGGGGGCTTGGCCACCCTCTTGGTTATTGTGACCCCATCTTACTAGCATTTGTACATTTGAACCCCACTTGATTGTGTCATCAACTACTTTAGTGTGAGTTTGAAGCAAGTTCATCCTCTCACTAAAGTGGGGGCTAAATCTAGTGTAGGAAAATGAATACCCTTGAATTTTAACATATTTTTGGGCCCTCTTTTCTATATTTATCCCTATTTATGTCTTAATTGGTCCTATTTTGTATCTGCAAGCCTAATAAATTGTCTTTTTAGGGCTAATCCTGAAAAACATCAAAGGGTAAATGATAATTTAATGATTTTAGTTGTGTGCCCCTAATTTTTTTATTGGGACTAGGACACCACATAGGGCATATTTTTCCTCCAAATTTATTGGGACCCTCTTTTTAAAGGCACCTTAAATTAGCCCCTTGTTTGGAGTGTGTGCCTCAAGTTTCAAACCTTGAGACTAAGATGCCACCTAGGGTGTCTTAGTCCCCCTTAAGTTATTTTCAAGATTTAATTTCAAATATTGGTGGTATTTATCCTCCTTTAATTAATTATTTCATGTGTCAGCTTGGTGTCATGTAATTTTAGGATATTAAGCATGAATAAGTATAAATACAAGGTTCTTTTCATTCATTTTCATCCTAGAAATTTAAGTATTCATGAATTATAGAAAGTTTGTAATAAAGAGAGAATTAAAGAGAAATTAATCAAGAATTTGGATCCATAATCAAGATTCAAACATCATGTCAAAGATATTTTTGCATCATGCATGTGTTTTTGAGCTAACATTTGTAATGTAGGGTTTTAATTCAGGAAAACAATTCAAGTGAAGATCTACATTCAAGCTAGTTGCTTCACACTAGTTTTTAGATTTCATAAAAAGGGTTTGGTGAGTTACAACATATCATTTTTTTCATTCATCATTTCCCTTCATTATTCTATTTCATTCCAAGGTTTAATTACCAACAAGGGGTTTGACCAAGGAAAAACCCCCAATTGCTACCAATGAATTTTTTCCTCTCTTGAATGTTTTTGTTTGGAGATTTAGGTTGAAGACTTGAAGGTCATTTGAAGTGAAAAGTTACATTGTAAAGATTCTTTCAAAAAAAAAAAATTGACATCCAAAGATTCCACATTTCCCTCAAAAAACAGCAGTTGGACTAAGACAACATTAAGGGCATTTTTTCCCTCCCTAGTATATTTTGACAACATTTTTGCATTTCTAGAATCCTTATCACATTTCCAAACTTCCTAGGTACATAAATCCTAACTTGTTACTTAATTTTGTCATTTGTACTCATTATTAGCCTTACATTACTAGGTTTTGTGAGTTGAATGTTAAGTTGTCTTTTCCAGGCTTTTGCTTGGTGATGAATGCTTCAAATCCTAAAGACCCCCCACCCCCATAGATCTTCTAGGATGAGAGTTGACTCACCTTTGCGTTGATAGTCAATCCAATTTGGGATCCTAGGGAATTCTTGAATGATAATTGGAGAAGAGTGGCACTAAATGACCTAGGCCATAAAGCACCCATTCACCCATTGTTCGGTAACATCCTATTATGTGAGCCTTATGTTTTGCATTATGCTACATATTGTGATATATGTTTAAAATTACAATGAAGTGTGATGTTATATCTTTGTGAACTATGTGATAAGAATAGTAACAAAAGACGCAGAGTTAATATTCATTGATCCATGTGTTGACATTGGAACATAAATATTTTATGCACATCGTGAGTGATGTTTACAGTGCTAAGGAAATATTGATGTGTATGCTAGGGTGCTAATGTGTGTGAACATATTTTATGTTATTTTAATGAAGTTACTATGTGGATATATACTTGTGAAATTTTACTAGTTAGGAAAGCAATAGTATATACTTACATAGATGGTTGCTAAAATTATGGTATTGAGGATATCTTGGATAAATGTGTTATTGAAAAAATTTGGTTCCACAATATTTGGATGCTTAATTCAAGAAACATATGTATCTAACATGTACTTATGGTTTCATTTTTTTTTCATAAAATAAGAAAATGATAGCATATTTTATGGATTTATATGTGTGATTAAAAGGGGGTTAAGTTTCTAAGCCTTACTGACTTCTAGGAGGTAGTCTATGTTAGCTCTCAAAAAAGCAGGTTTAAACCATGAGAGGTTGCCAAGCTCTCACAACATTTTAGGGTAATAGACAAGGCCAAAATATTTGAACCTTCTACTCTTCAAGTGTTGCTAGACCTAGGTGGGTGTACCTATAACAATGAATTAGACTTGAGCAATGTTTATTCCTTTAAAGTGATTTAACCGCAATGGAAAATAGGAGTGGATAAATGAGTTTTATTCTAGTGCAAATTTTATAAGCAATATCAAGGCTAAAGTCTAATGTGTTCATATGAAAAAATAAATGAAACTAACAATGAAATGGTAGAGACTAGTGCCTTATTGGGTGCAATGGAGACAAATGAAAATATGAAATGAATAAATTCTTTCTGGAAAATACTCAAATTGTTTAGCATATAGGTTTAAGTTTATAACTTGTATAAATATGCAGGAATGTGATTACCAAGCTCTTCTTAATGACCCAAATGAGATTCCCTAATTAATATGATTGAATAATAATATTGTAGTACCCCTCCATTTATGCTTGTGTTTTCTGCTGTTATATTTCCACACTGTTAGACTATGGTAATTTGTTTGGATATTTTGATCGCTGGTTTTGAGCGACAATGGATTTATTCTATGACATGATGATACATTGTATGGTGATATTTGATTTCTGATATGCTTTGAGATCTAGCGTAGATGTTTATTTTCAATTGATTATTGCTATGAATATGTTTATGATGGATTCATAGTTATTTAATTCGTCAGTTTGATGTGACGTGTATTGGTGTAGAGAACAGAATCGCATCACTCGCTTGTGAGTGCCCTGTGATATCCCTGATTTTCTCCGCATGGTGTGCCTGTGCAATGGTTTATATATATATGCATGTTATTTGCTTGGTTGTAAGATTGCAGGTACATGACACCGACTCCACTTGGTTACTCAGGTCTGAGCGTGTCAAGACTCAATGGATATGTTGATTGGGAGGTAGTAGTTTGGTTCACCCTAGTCTAGTCTATAACCCAGTCATAGTACATCATCTGTTTTAGTTCTGAGTCATAGGTTGTCTTGTACTTTTCTGTTTGGTTTAATTGCTTGAAAGGAAAAATGTTAATTTTAATAATAGTTTATTATGTTTTAAATTATTGTTATTTAAATTAATTTTTTAATGTTAAAAAAATTTAGTTTGCATGTTATTGAAGAAATTAATTAGTTTGTTTGATTAAATAATTTGATCTTAAAAGGTTAAATTTATTTAATTAAATAAATTAGTTAATTAAATTAATATTGTTTAAAATTGTTTTAAATGTGAATAGATTTTATTTGAAATTAAATGTTTTGTGGAAATGGCATTTTTAATTAATAAATAAAATTTGCATTGAAAATGGTTAATTTTAAATATATTAATTAAATGCATGCAATTTTGGAAGGCAAGATTGCCGAGAAGTGGTTAATAGATATTTTGCACTTCTAGACAAGTGTGCCAATGCAATTTTGATTTTGGTTGAGGATTTTTCCGGATATTATCTAGGGATTTGGAAAATACAGAGGCTATTTAATTTCTTCATGGAAAAAAAAAAATATTGGAGCTTTTGCAAAACTTTCTGTTTATGTTATTTTGGAAATACTGTATACTTGTGGAAGATCCCTTTGGTGGGAAATTTTTGGTGTTGGTTATAGCTTTCCTGTGGATTTGGGGTTTTCTTTGCAAAAGCTTTTGGGAATTGTACGCTACAGGCAACTTTCAAATAACAGGTATTTTTCTTATAATTTTTAGTTTCCTTGTTTTTGAAAAGAAAATATGTTTGTTTAAATCCCATCTTCTTGGCAATTGCTTGTAGAAAATCTTTCTATTGTTATTTGTTATTTGTCTGCAAGAATTTTCAAGAACATAGTTAAACAAAGGAAAGAATTCAAAACAAGTTTTTTTTGAAACCTTTGTGAAAATTTTAGAAAAGAAAATTGGGGAATTGATTTTGAGTAAATGTTTGTTGTTTTAAAATTTAAATCCTAATATTGAGTATTTCTGGGATATATAAAAAATCTATGAGAGGAATTTTTCATTTACAATTACCCAGTTGAACAAATAGATTTGTTTCATAAGACTGTATATATTTATTTGTTGTGTTGTATAAATATATAGTCTGTATATGAGTTTTTATTTCAAATAAATTTTTAATTACACAGTGATATTTTATGTTAATTCGTCGTACGGGGGATATTGGGGTTTGTAAATTTGTTATTTATTTTTATTTAAAAAAACAAAAAATTGCATGGTTTTTTTTGGGTTTTATTTTTTTTTAAAAAAACGGATTCAAAATTTTTTAATACGGATTAAATTTTTATGTGGGAAGGGTTGGGGTTTAAACCCCAACCCCACCGCTCCCACTATGGGGGCGCGGCCGCAGTAAAGCAGCGCCCACCACGGCTCTGTGGGGAGTGGCTGCCAAAAGGCAGCGCCCTCCATAGAACCATGGACGTAACGTTGTCTCACTAGCAGTGGCCTCCACTGTGGAGTCTACCACGGCCTTTCATGGCCGGCAGTGTGCGTGGCCAGTAAACCCTGTGTAAAGGGATTTCTTGCTAATAAAAAAACAAACTTTATAAAATCCGTTTATTTCAAACTCACTTTTGATTAATTCATAATTTTTAATGAGTTTAATATTATTTATACGAATTTCAAAATTATTATGTATTTAATATTTTATATATATATATATATATATATATATATGTATATATATATGTATATAAATATACATATATATTTAATTAAATATATGTTTAATATTTATTTATAAAAGAAATACTTTTGTATTTAAATATGGAATTATTTCAGGTATTTGAAAGCATGAAAATCAATCAGTTTTAAATAATAAATTGATTAAAAGTTTATTTAGCATTATTTTCTATGTGAAATAGAGGAAATTAAGATTAGAATAATTTTATGCAATTTCTTTTATTGTTAGAGAAAATAATTATAAATATGATGTTATAAAATTCTTGTTGATTATAATGAATGATTAGATTTAGTAAATCCGAATGGTAGACATTTATTTTTAATTTGCTTTATTTCGTGATTCTTGTTGGGAAAATTGGGTATTGTCATAGATGTACAAGTCTTCCAGACAAATTGTTAAATGTGGGAATTGGGATTCTTGAGTTAAATTCTTGTGCTGGCTAAGGATGTGTACATGGAATTAGTATGGTGCTTAAATACCTAATTTTTTGAACATAGTTATTGATGTTCGTTATGAAAAGTGTAAAATTGTATGTTGTATGAATGTACACCTTGTTGCCTTAGTCAAGAAAACTTAGTATACCTTTGTTATGTTTAGGGGAGTGGCTTTTTGTAAGGACCGACACACAAAGTGGTGTTAGGGTAACTTGCAAAGAGTAAGTAAGTCAGTGATAACTAAATAACATAGTAGTTAGATTAAAACTCTTAACAAGATGATTATGCCTCGCTTATGACCCTTGAGCTACTTTAGTCTTGAGTATAAGATGAGAAGGCCTGGAATGGAAAATCGGTGTCTTGTTTCTTCAAAAGACATTTGATTCCGCAATGATTGCAATGGGGTCGGGTTTCGTAAGAGGTTACCAGGGTAACCCAAGTTGGAGGCCGAAACCTGGGAAGAAACACCAGGGTAACCTTTGCAATATTATGATGACACTCCACCTAAAGTAACAGTCTACTTTTGTACTTAGTATATTCAATTGTGAAAAATCTGGAAGCAATGTAACCATTAGTTTTTTATGTACTAGTGTCTAGGGTTAGTAGAATATGTCTAGGTAACCATATTACTATCTCCTAGCATGGGGGGTGGACCTACGAGTACCACATGGTTGGGTGGAACATGCACCTTACTCCGTTGGGTCCCTAGTTTGATCATGGCATTGAGAGCTTCATGGATGGAGAGCTCGTACTTGGAAATAGATGTACTTTCTTTATTGCATTATTATAAAACTTGAATTGTAAAACATCCCTCAATTGTTATGAGGTGTATACTTGTAAAATGTAATTATTATTCAACTACCTCATCAGATGGATGAGTATTGTATTATTTTATCAAATGCAATGTATGAAACATGTTAGTACTTTATGTTATCTTGAATGGAGTTTCAAATGAAATGCAATGTTTATTTTTATGTTAATGATAATTAATATGTGCAATGTGAAATACTAAAGTCGTCTATGTAAACTCAAAGTAGTGTAACATTGCGTAACTTAATGAATGTATGCAACTAATTATCTTAATAATCATACTTTAAAAAAAAAAAAATTACCTTTTATACACAATTGCAACATTCCTTAGGTTATTATGACAGGGCATTACAGATTGGTATCAGAGCCAGGGTTACAAACACTATACGCTATGGGTAATCATGAGCCCATTAGGTTGACCTAGTACATAGTTTCACAACTGTTAGCCTTGGTTGAATAGTATCTAAGACTCATTATTGTTATTTGTAGGAACATGCCTAGGCAAGGTGGAAGAGGTCATGGTAGAGGTCGAGGTGGAGGTCGAGGGCCAATCCCTACGGTTACTCCCCCTTTGAGCCCTCATCATAGTGATCAGGTAGAAGAGTTGGATCAGAGGAATGAGGGACAAAATCTTGAACAGTTAGGAGTAGAGGGTTCACATATACGTCCTTTATTAGAGGAGGTCCTAGCTTGACTTGGACCTAGACAGGATGTTGAGCAGGAGGTTGTTAGAGAGAGAGATAGATCTCCTAGGAGAGTAGGTGACTCAATACACCAGGATGCTATTGCTGCAGGACACATGAGGGATTTACTAAGGGCGCGCCCTCCTACCTTTGATGGTACAGGAGGTGGCTTAGAGGCTGAGACCTGGCTACTAGATTTGGGTAGATGCTTTTCCATGCACCCTTATGGTAGCAACACCCGTGCGAGATGCGCTATTATGCATATGAGAGGATTCACCTCTACTTGGTGGCACCTGGAGGAGCAAAAGCTCCACTTAGATATTGGGTCAGTGTCTTGGGAGATGTTTCTCGAGAGGTTTAGAGCACGGTTCCTATCAGAACACTATAGGTAGCGACAGGCTGACAAGTTCCATGATCTACATTAGTTGGCTCTTTCTGTTGAGCACTATGAACGTAGATTCTATGAACTCAAGCAATATGCTGGTATTGGCAATGATGAGCCTATGCTAGTACAACACTTCATCAGGGGTTTAAATGCCCGCATTAGTGGTGATGTCCGAGTCTTTGAGCCAAAGACTATGGAAGTTGTGGTGGAGAAGGCTCGCATAGTGGATGAGAACCTTGTTATGGTGTTAGGTGGTCACACAGGAGTATAGATTGGCAGTGCTCCTGTAGCAGGTTTTAGTCCATGGGGTGGACAGGCACAAACAAGTGGTTCCTCTAGGAACCAATAGACACCCACAAAGGGTGGGCAGCAACAACAACAATGAACACCTCAAAAGAACAATAATCCACAACCACAACAAGGTAATAGTCCTCAAATAGGAAAGGGTCGCAACTGGTGGCGCAACAAGTGCAATAGGTAGGATCAGCCTACGCAGAGTGCTTAGTCTACTGTCAGTAGGGGTAGTTTCCAACAATCCAATGCACCTTCGGGTGGCAGAGGATTCGGTAGAGGCACAGGTTGTTACTCATGTGGATAGTAGGGACACATAGCTAGGCAGTGTCCAATGAGAGGTTCTACTGGATTTGGGCCTCGACCTACAATTTCAGAGCCTACAGTGGGTGATGCAGGATGATCACATATAGTATATGCTATGGTTAATGACCGCCAAGCCGATCACCAGAACATAGTGGTCAAGACTTCAGGTAAGTTACCTGGTGTTAGTGTTTCCATTCTTTTTGATTCAGGAGCTACTGACTCCTTTATTTCATCGACCATCATTGACTGTTGTGGTCTTGTGGTGGTAAAACAAGGTGGTATGTGGCAAGTTGAATTCGCCTCTAGGGTGAAAGTAGCAGTAGAAAACTTAGTACATAATTATGAACTTAAAATTGGTGCGTTAACTACCTTAGTAGATATATATGTTACACCTTTAGGATCGTATGATATAGTTTTAGGTATGGATTGGCTAGCATCTCATCATGCTGTGATTGATTGTCGACTTAAGACAGTTAGTTGCATTAATGATTTAGGTGCGAAAGTGGAAATCATAGGTGTTCAAAGACCTATCTCTCTACGAATGATATCTGCTATGCAATTAAAGAGATGTCTTCGTCAGGGTTGTCAACTGTTTGCAACAACAGTTACTAATTTAGAAGGTGAGAGTCGAGAGGTATCTCTTGATGATCATCCTATTCTTAGGGAATTCACAGACGTGTTTCCTGATGACATACTTGGAATGCCACCGAGGAGGGATATTGACTTTAGAGTTGACCTAATTCCTGGAGCTGAACCTATATCTAGAGCTCCTTATAGAATGATGACTCAAGAGTTAGAGGAACTTCATATCCAGTTGGAGGAATTATTGGAAAAGGGTTTCATTCATCCAAGTGTTTCCACTTGGGGAGCACCTATCATCTTCGCAAAGAAGAAGGACGGATCTCTTAGGCTGTGCATTGACTATCGTCAATTGAACAAGGTTATGATTAAGAATCGTTATCCTTTGCCTAGAATCGATGATCTTTTCGATCAAATTAAGGGAGCTAATGTGTTCTCTAAAATTGATTTGAAATCGGGTTATCATCAATTGCAAATAGCTAAAGAAAACATTCATAAAATTGCCTTTCGTACTAATTATGGGCACTACGAATTCACAGTAGTACCATTTGGGTTAACGAATGCACCATCAATATTCATGAGTTTAATGAATGGTATTTTTCGTACTTACCTTGATTGCTTTGTCCTTGTATTTCTCGATAACATTTTGATTTATTCGAGAAACATGAAGGAACATGAAGAACACTTGAGACAAGTATTGCAATGTTTAAGGGCAAATCAATTATATGCAAACCTGAAGAAGTGTGACTTCTTTCAAACTGAGATTAAATATCTTAGACATGTGATTTTTGGAAAAGGTATTGTTTTGGATCCTTCAAAGATTCAAGCTATTGTAGATTGGCCCACGCCTACTAATGTAGGTGAAGTGCATAGTTTTATGGGTCTAGCTGGTTACTATAGGCGGTTTGTTGAGGGATTTTCTAGAATCGGTCATCCTATTACTTCTCTTCAGAGAAAAGGGAAGAAGTTTGTTTGGATAGAGCAATGTCAGTTGGCTTTTCAGACACTTAAAGAAAAGTTGACTAATGCACCTATACTGATTGTTCCTGATCCTACTAAGGATTTTGTGGTTTGCACTGATGCATCCTTAGAGGGTTTGGGAGTAGTTCTGATGCAAGATGGGCGTGTGATTGCTTATTAGTTTCGCAAACTCAAGGATCATGAATTAAACTATCCTACTCATGATCTAGAACTAGCTGCGGTAGTGCATGCATTAGTTTGATGGAGGCATTTCTTATTATGTCATCATTTTGAACTTCATACGAATCACTGTAGTCTACAAGATATTTTTATGCAACCTAACTTGAATGCTAGGTAGAGACGGTGGATGGAGTTCTTGTGTGAGTATGATTTTGAAGTGAGATATGTTCAAGGAAAAGAGAGTGTAGTGGCTGACGCTCTTAGTCATCATCGACATGAGATCTCTACTACTACTCTTGAAGTAGATTTGAGAGGTCAAATATTAGCAACACTTCCTACTGATAGATTATATCAGGAAGTAAGGACGGAAATTGAATTTGGTAGACCTTTAGAAGGTCGATTTGTAGGGTATGCCCTAGAATCAGATGGTATATTATGACATTTAGGTCATATTTATGTTCCACATTTTGAGGGTCTTCGTACATTAATTATGACTGAAGCTCATTGAGCTCCATATTTAGCTCATCCAGGAGTTAAGAAAATGCATGTTGATCTTCGGCAATTGTATTTCTGGCTTGGTATGAAACGTGATATTGCTGATTATGTATTGAGATGTCTTAAATGCCAGCGAGTCAAAGATGAGCATCAACATCCTATTGGATTATTGCAGCCACATCTCATTCCTGAATGAAAATGGGATATTATATCCATTGACTTTATTGTTGGGTTACCTATGTCATCACGTCGACATGATGCCATTATGGTAACTGTTGACCAATTGACTATAGTAGCTCATTTTTCACTTGTACAATCATCTTACAATGCTTCATCAGTAGCTAGGATATTCATAGAGGACATAGTTAGATTGCATGGGATTCCTTGTAGAATTATTTCTTATAGAGATCCTGTATTTACTTCAGCCCTATGGACTTCATTACAATGTGCTCTAGGTACATAGTTGAACTTTAGTTTGGCGTATCATCCTCAAATTGATGGAAAAATGGAAAGAGTTAATCAAATATTAGAGGATATGCTTAGGATGAACGTAATGGACCAACAGTCTCCTTGGGAGGATTATCTATATTTAGTAGAATTTGCTTACAATAATGGATATCAAAGTTCTCTAGGTATGCCACCATTTTAGGCATTATACGGTCGTCCTTGTCGAACTCCACCAAGTTGGGATCGACTTGAGGATAGAGTGTTACTTGGACCTGAGATGCTTCAAGACATGGAGCAGCAGGTTGACCATATTAGAGAACATTTGATAGCAGCTCAGGATAGGCAAAAGAAATATGCAGATGCGCATAGGATAGACCGACAGTTTGGTGTTGGTGATAGAGTGTTTCTTCGAGTGCGACCACGAAAGAGTCCTATCCATTATGGAAAAGGCTCTAAGCTTGTTCCTCGTTTTGTTGGGCCATTTGAGATCTTAGAGAGAATTGGTCCTGTGGCATATCGACTTGCCTTACCACCTAGTTTGTCATGTATTCATGATATTTTTCATGTATCAATTCTTATACCATATCATCCTGACATATCTCATGTACTTGATTGGAATGTGTTATAGGTAGAGGACGGGCAGTTGGCTTTGGAGCCCGTGGCCATTCTACAACGTCAGACGCTCGGTCTCAGGGGTTGAGACGTTGATCAGGTGAGGGTCCAATGGGATCCTAGCCATGAGGCTTCTGCTACTTGGGAGGATGTGACACGCATGAGGGAACTTTATCGCTATCTGTTCATAGGCTTTCAGGAGCAAGCCTGATCCTAGGGGGGGAGGATGTAGTACCCCTCCATTTATGCTTATGTTTTTCGCTATTATGTTTTCACACTGTTAGACTATGGTACTTTGTTTGGATATTTTGATCGCTATTTTTGAGTGACAGTGGATTTATTATGTGACATGATGATACATTGTATGGTGATATTTGATTTTTGATATGCTTTGAGATAGCGTAGATGTTTATTTTTAGTTGATTATTGCTATGAACATGTTTATGATGGATTAATAGTTATTTAATTCGTCAGTCTGATGTGACGTGTATTGGTGTGGAGAATGGAATTGCATCACTCGCTTGCGAGTGCCCTGTGATATCCGTGATTTTCTTCGCACGGTGTGCCTATTCAATGGTTTATATATATATATATATATATGCATGTTATTTGCTTGGTTGCAGGATTGCAGGTACATGACACCAACTCCACCTGGTTACTTAGGTCTGAGCGTGTCAAGACTCAATGGATATGTTGATTGGGAGGTAGTAGTTTGGTTCACCCTAGTCTAGTCTATAACTCGGTCACAGTACATCATCTGTTTCAGTTCTGAGTCATAGGTTGTCTTGTACTTTTCTGTTTGGTTTAATTGCTTGAAAGGAAAAATGTTAATTTTAATAATAGTTTATTATGTTTTAAATTATTGTTATTTAAATTAATTTTTAAATGTTAAAGAAATTTAGTTTGCATGTTATTTAAGAAATTAATTAGTTTGTTTGATTAAATAATTTGATCTTAAAAGGTTAAATTTATTTAATTAAATAAATTAATTAATTAAATTAATATTGTTTAAAATTGTTTTAAATGTGAATAGATTTTATTTGAAATTAAATGTTTTGTGGAGATGGCATTTTTAATTAATAAATTAAATTTGCATTGAAAATGGTTAATTCTAAATATATTAATTAAATGCATGCAATTTTGGAAGGCAAGATTGCCGAGAAGTGGTTAATAGATATTTCAAGTGTGCCAGTGCAATTATGATTTTTGGTTGAGGATTTTGCTGGATATTATCTGGGGATTTGGAAAATACAGAGGCTATTCAATTTCTTCACGGAAAAAAATATATATATCGAAGCTTTTGCAAAACTTTCTGTTTATGTTATTTTGGAAATACTATATACTTGTGGAAGATCCCTTTGGTGGGAAATTCTTGGTGTTGGTTATAGCTTTCTTGTGGATTTAGGATTTTCTTTGGAGAAGCTTTCAGAAATTGTACTCTACAGGCAAGAGGTTTTCTTCTATAGGCAGCTTTCAAATAACAGGTATTTTTCTTATAATTTTTAGTTTCCTTGTTTTTGAAAAGAAAATTTGTTTGTTTAAATCCCATCTTCTTGGCAATTGCTTGTAGAAAATCTTTCTATTGTTATTTGTTATTTGTCTGCAAGAATTTTCAAGAACATAGTTAAACAAAGGAAAGAATTCAAAACAAGTTTTTTTTAAACCTCTGTGAAAATTTTAGAAAAGAAAATTGGGGAATTGATTTTGAGTAAATGTTTTTTGTTTTAAAATTTAAATCCCAATATTGAGTATTTCTGGGATATATAAAAAGTCTATGAGAGGAATTTTTCATTTACAATTACCCAGTTGAACAAGTAGATTTGTTTTATAAGACTACATATATTTATTTGTTGTGTTGTATAAATATACAGTCTGTATATGAGTTTTTATTTCAAATGAATTTTTAATTACACAGTGATATTTTATGTTAATTTGCCATACAGGCGATATTGGGGTTTGTAAATTTGTTACTTATTTTTATTTAAAAAAATAATCGCATGGTTTTTACTGGGTTTTATTTTTTTAAAAGAAAACGGATTCAAAAAATTTTAATACAGATTAAATTTTTATGTGGGAAGTGTTGGGGTTTAAACCCCAACCCCGCCGCTCCCACTGTGGGGATGTAGCCGTAGTAAGTCAGCACCCTGCATAGAACTGTGGAGGTAACGATGTCTCACTGGCAGCACCCTCCACTGTGGAGTCTGCGGCGGCCTTTCATGGCCGGCAGTGTACGTGGCCAGTAAACCCTGTGTAAAGGGATTTCTTGCTAATAAAAAACAAACTTTATAAAATCTATTTATTTCGGACTCACTTTTGATTAATTCATAATTTTTAATGAGTTTAGTATTATTTATATGAATTTCAAAATTATTATGTATTTAATATTTTATATATATATATATGTATGTATGTATGTATATATATATATATAAATATACATATATATTTAATTAAATACATGTTAAATATTTATTTATAAAATAAATACTTTTGTATTTAAATATGGAATTATTTAAGGTATTTGAAAGCATGAAAATCAATCATTTTTAAATAATAAATTGATTAAAACTTTATTTAACTTTCATTTCTATGTGAAATAGAGGAAATTAAGATTAGAATAATTTTATGCAATTTCTTTTATTGTTAGAGAAAAGAATTATAAATATGATGTTATAAAATTCTTGTTGATTCTAATGAATGATTGGATTCCGTAAATCTGAATGGTAGACATTTATTTTTAATTTGCTTTATTTCATGATTCTTGTTGGGAAAATTGGGTATTGTCATAGATGTACAAGTCTTCCAAAAAAAATGTTAAATGTGGGAATTGGGATTGTTAAGTTAAATTCTTGTGCTGGCTAAGGATGTGTACATGGAATTAGTATGGTGCTTAAATACCTGATTTTTTGAACATAGTTATTGATGTTCGTTATGAAAAGTGTAAAATTGTATGTTGTATGAATGTACACCTTGTTGCCTTAGTCAAGAAAACTTAGTATGTACCTTTGTTATATTTAGGGGAGTAGCTTTTTGTAAGGGCCGACACACAAAGTGGTGTCAAGGTAACTTGCAAAGAGTAAGTCAGTGATAACTAAATAACATAGTAGTTAGATTAAAAATCTTAACAAGATGATTATGCCTCGATGCTTATGACTCTTGAGTTACTTCAGTCTTGAGTATAAGATGAGAAGGCCTGGAATGAAAAATTGATGTCTTGTTTCTTCAAAAGACATTTGATTCCGCAATGATTGCAATGGGGCCGGGTTTCGTAAGAAGTTACCAGGGTAACCCAAGTTGGGGGCCAGAACCTAGGAAGAAACTACATGGTAACCTTTGCAATATTGTGATGATACTCCACCTAAAGTAACAGTCTACTTTTGTACTTAGTATATTCGATTGTGAAAAATCTGGAAGCAATGTAACCATTAGTTTGATATGTACTAGTGTCTAGGGTTAGTAGAATATGTCTAGGTAACCATATTACTATCTCCTAGCACGGGGGGTGGACCTACGGGTACCATAGGGTTGGGTGGAACATGCACCTTACTCTGTTGGGTTCCCAGTTTGATCATGGCATTGAGAGCTTCATGGATGGAGAGCTCATACTTGGAAATAGATGTACTTTCTTTATTGCATTATTGTAAAACTTGAATTGTAAAACATCCCTCAATTGTTATGAGGTGTATACTTGTAAGATGTAATTATTATTGAACTACCTCATCAGATGGATGAGTATTGTATTATTTTATCAAATGTAATGTATGAAACATGTTAGTACTTTATGTTATCTTGAATGGAGTTTCAAATGAAATGCAATGTTTATTTTTATGTTAATGATAATTATTATGTGCAATGCGAAATACTAAAGTCGTCTATGGAAACTCAAAGTAGTGTAACGTCGCGTAACTTAATGAATGTATGCAACTAATTATCTTAATAATCATACTTTTTTAAAATATATATATATTTTACCTTTATACACAATTGTAACATTCCTTAGGTTATTATGACAGGGCATTACAAGGATTTAATCTATCCTTGAAAGAACCAATTAATCCAACCATACAAATACATCAAGTGTGCATTGATAAACTGAAAAATATCCTATATATCAATTTAAATAATTAGAAAACATCAACCTTGGAGACAACTTCAGCAATACTTTCAATTAACACAACAAACAATTGATACCAAAAAAATGTCACCACATCAAATGAATTCAATTGAAATCTCCATTGTTTCAAACATGCATCATAGTCTCAAAATTGTGAACATTTTGTATCCTACTGTATTTTCTACCCGCTATCTACTTGCTTTCTCATTCGCTAACAAAAATAGGTATTTATACATCAGTATCTAAAATGAAACATCCTTTCATATTCAAAACTCAATGAGTTATTTGTTCAAGCCTTTACCAACATCCATCAAACATCTGCTAAGACATCATATAGTTTTGTTGATGTCTTGTGTCTCTTCGACTGTCAATAGATCATATATTGCTACATTGTCGTGTAGTCTCATCGATCTTCTGATCTCACTGATAGTTATCCTTTTGGTCTTATGTATATCATTGTAACTCTCACCAATAAAGCCTATTGTTGTGACTTTGTGAGTCAGGAAGATGCTTCCCTACCTACATCGTACTTTGCCAAGATTTCTCCTTCGTCAATTTTGATCGCTGAGACATAAGGGTTTCTTGCCAAAGGAACTTCATTCGACATGACCCTTTGTATCTCTCCCCACTGAATCTAGTCTCGCTGAATCCATTTTGTCCAAATATACCACCAATTCTTTACCAATACAACACTCGCCATTGTGACATAGGGGGTCGATAGGACTCCATAACTTCATTTCGATGACATCAATGGAACTAATCTTTTCTTTATCAACAAGACCAAAAAAATGCTACCTTGATGGCTCTTGTCTCACCAACAATCAATTTATGCCTTGATTAGTAAGACACAAACAAGCTCGATATGACTTATTCCGATGAACATTATTTTACTGATAGAATCCTCTAGTTGCTAAGATAATAGATTGTGTCTTCCTAATGTGTATTACCAAATGAAATAACATCAGTAAGCCATTCCTGATGTCTTACCAATAGACTACAAAAAGACATATATTAGTATAAAATTCTTTATAGATTGGTGAGACCTACATCATGCTACGCCGATATGGTTTACACATTGAAATACTAAAGGCCAGGTGAATTCTATGGGACCAAATGATGAAAACCAACTAATACATGGGAAAAATGTTATGCAAAATGGATTCTTATGTTTATGATATGGGCATTTTTTGGGAACTAACAGGTATGTGCAGCCATGAAATTTTCAAAATTTTAGAGTTCTAATAGTGGCTCCATCTGAGGATGAATGATTGTCAAATCATTGCAAGGATCTAGATTTTTAGGTGAGCAAACAAAACTCAAGGTGATGGACCAGTGAGAAAGATGGAATGAATGGAAATGGAGATGAACATGACCCTATACTACTGTACATGGAAAAATTTATTTAAAATGAAGGAATATTAGGATTGTCCATGTACTAGAAATTCATGTTCCTTTTATTTCCAAGACTACTATGCATGGAAGAGAAATTTTGAGAGGATTTCCAAGAGTTTTCCATGCACTAGCAACCCTTAATCCTTAGTATTCCTTTGGCAAAAAAATCAGACTTTATTTTGGTAAATGATGGCTCAAGGCCACCCAAAAGAAAGACCCCATACTTTTCTTTGTCATAAATTTTATTATGATTTGTACTCAATGAAATTCTCTTGAAATTATTCATGTCATCCTCCTTGCTAATTTTTTTGTCATAAAGATACTTGCAACTCTTTCACCCATTCCTATCTAGGTCCTACATCATGAAATGATATCCCTGTCGATTTGAAAACTAAAAAAAATCTTTATTCATCATATAACTAAGATTAATCTGCACAAGAAATTTTCAATCATAATGCAACCAAGGAATACAACTTTCATGTACATGAGGATGCAAAAAATCATGATCATATATGTCACTCATTTCAAACTTTGAATTCTTCTCACACAAATCTAAATGCTCTGTCATATCAACACTATTTGAGATAAATAAATCTAAAACATTTTTCACATCTTCTATATCACCATTTAACACTAGAATGTCATTCATATCCTCAATATCATACATATTTGAACCAATCAAGGTTGGACTTCTATCATCCTTGGTATGCAAATAAATGTCTTCTCCACATGAGTTAGAAATTTCTAAATCACATACCTTTTCTTGACCAGCTTCAAAGGTTTCTCCATCAATTTTAGAAATGCACATGGAGTCAAATGAATCATCACACAAAGTACTTTCACTGTCATAGAAAATGTAGGCTAGACATAAAACTTCAGAATCATCCTTGCGTGCACATCTCAGGTATTCAAGAGTTAGAAAATATGAAATTTGCTCACTATTGAGTGAACATGCTTCTTCTTCCATATCTTCTATTATTTCTCTCTCTTCTTGATCTCCATAATGGATGAAAATATTTCCTTGTTGTAAATCAAGATTCACATGATTTTCCTCAAGCTCTTCTTCATTGTGGCATTATACACAATCCCCTTCTATTTCATTTTCCAATTCATCAACACAACAATTTTTAGGATCATTATAGTTACTCCCTTCACATGCTGATGTGCTCTCCTCTTCATTTGAGCATGTTTCACCCTCATCATGGAGTGGATTCAAAAAGAAATAATTTTCTTCTTCATTAAATGTGTCTTAATGGCTTTCAATTGTAGCTAGATGTGCTATTTGTTCACTGTCAAATGGACATGCATTTTCCATTGCTTCTTCTTCTTGATCACTACAAGAATTGCAAGAATCACCTCATTATAAGTCAAAATCCATAGGTTCATCCTCACAATATGAATATTCATTAGATACCTCATAACATATACTACTTTCCCTATCCCAATCTATTATGCAAGAGAGGTATCTTGTATCTTTATCTTCATCATGCAGACTATCATATGAATCATTATGACTTGCACATGTCTCATCTTCTATTGGCTACCTTATTTGATCAATTTCTCTATATTCATCATAATACAACTATTAGATTCAACATTGATAATTGCATACAAATACTTATCATCCTATTGTATAGAGATCTTTTATCTTCTCCTTTATGTCTCCCTATGTTAAGAAATGCATCAAAGGGGTAAATTCTACATTTTGATTCTGTGATGGAATCTTGGCTTTGAGTATGTACATAATTATCTTCTTCCTCCTCAAACTGTTGATTTGGATATACATTTCATTGCAGATTTTGATTGACACCATCACGTGGGTTGGGATTGTGTTTCACTTGACATTGATATGCATTGCCTCCATTGTGAAGATTCCCAATTGTAGTATGAGGCACTTGAGGGCTCCAATGTCTGCATGCATTTGTGTATTCATTCTTATTGCATAATTCTCTTGATTGTAATAGTTGCTGGTTCAATTGTAGTGTTTTTTTCTTCAATTGTAGTGTTTCTTTCTCAAATTAAAGCCATTGCTTTTTCAATTCTTTAATTTCTCTTATCATCTACCTCCTATAATATTCTTTTGTTCCATGCACAAATTGTCTATCCATGTTCTTCATTGAGCTTTTACCAGAGTCACCACCCACTTTTCCAAAAGTAGGAAAATGATTCATTTAAAATTAATTTTTATTTTCCCCAATGGAATCACTTTTTTTTCGAAAAATTCTCAAATTATGAATATTTCTTCAATGAATCTATATGATGGTCTTCAAAAAGATATTCTAAAATAATCCCTAGCGGAGTCACCAATTTGCTAGCTCTCAAAAATGCAAGTTTGAACCACGAGAGTTTTCCAAGCTCTCACAACATTTCAGGGCAACAAACAAGTACAAAATATTTGAACCTTCTACTCTTCATGTGCTGCTAGACTTAGGCGAGTGTACCTATAACAATGAAGTAGACTTGACCAATTTTTATTCCCTTAAAGTGATTTACCCACAATGGAAAATAGGATTAGATAAACGAGTTTTATTCTAGTGCAAATTGTATAAGAAATATCAAGGCTAAAGTCTAATGTGTTCAGATGAAAAAAAAAATGAAACTAAAAATGAAATGGTAGAGACTAGTGCCTTATTGGGTGGACAGAGTCAAATGAAAATCTGAAATGAATAACTTATTTCTGGAAAATACTCAAATTGTTTGGCATATAGGTTTAAGTTTATAACTTGTATAAACATGTAGGAATATGATTACCAAGCTCTTCTTAATGATCCAAATGAGATTCCCTAATTACTATGATTGACTAAAAGGATTTAATCTCTCCTTGAAAGAACAAATTAATCCAACCATACAGATACAACAAGTGTGCACTAATAAACTAAAAGATATCCTTGATATAGCAGTTTAAACAATTAGAAAGCATCAACCTTGGAGACAACTTCAACAATACTTTCAATTAACACAACAAACAATTGATACCAAAAAAATGTCACCAAATCAAATGAATTCAATCAAAATCTCCATTGTTTCAAACATGCATCATAGTCTCAAAATTGTAAACATTTTTTATCCTACTATAATTTCTACCCACTATCTACTTCCTCTCTCATTCGCTGCCAAAAATAGGTATTTATACATCAATTCAAAACTCTGTGATCTATTTTTTTGAGCCTTTACCAACATCCATCAAACATCCGCTAAGACATCATATAGTTTTGTCGATGCCTTGTGTCTCTCTGACTATCAATAGATCATATTTTGCTACGTTGTTCTATAGTCTCATCAATGTTCTGAGTCTCATTGACACTTATCCTTTTATTCTTTTGTATATCACTGTAACTCTCACCGATGAAGCCTATCACTATGACTTTGTGAGTCAGGAAGATGCTTCCCTACCTACATTCTGCTTTTGTGAGATTTCTCCCTCATCAATTTTGGTCACCAAGACATAGTGGTTTCTTTCTAATGGAACTTCATTTAGCATGACCATTCGTATCTCTCCCCACTGAATCCAATCTCACCTAATCCATTTCATCCAAATATACCACCAAATATTTACCAATACAACACTTGTCATGATGACATAGGGGGTTGGTAGGACTCCATAACTTCATTCCATTAACACTGACAAAACCAAGCTTTTCTTTATTGGCAAGACCAAACAAACATTGCAGGATGCTACCCTGATGGCTCTTGTGTCACTGATAGTCAATTTATGCCTCAATTGGTAAGACACAAATGAGCTTGATATGACTTATTCCGATGAACATTATCTTGCTGAAAGAATCCTTTGGTCACTAAGACGTCAAACTATGTCTGCCTGATGTGTATTACCAAATGAAATAACATCGGTAAGACATTCTCGATGTATTGCAGATAGAATACAAAAAGACATATATTAGTATAAAATTCTTTATGGATTGGTAAGAACTGCATCATGTTTTACCGATATGGTTTACACATTGAAATACTTAGGGCCAAGTGAATTGTATGGGACCAACTAATGCATGGAAAAAATGTTATGCAAAGTGGATTCTTATGCTTATGGTATGGGAATTTTTTTGGGAACTAATGGGTATGTGAAGCGATGAAATTTTCAAAATTTTATAGTTCTAATAGTCTAATCTAAGGGGAGGGGGATGTGAAGCCCAATCCTAGGTGTAATAGTTACCACTCATTATTCTGCATTGGTAAGCTCTATTATCATAGCTAGGAAAATTAAATTGATGCATTATACAATTTTAGTCAAATAAGTACTTTCTTTTTAGGTTGTGTATGATGTTATATATGATGAATGCAAGGAATTTGGTGTAGGATGTAAATCATTTAGCAAACCCAATAAAAAATAATAATGTCTATTACATATTTGAGAATAAATATAATTGTAGAATTACATAGGAAGTTAATGTCGTAGTTTTTTGAGGTGATTGTTCTCTCATAACAATATAAAAGATGTCTAATATTTTATTCAAAAGTATTATATTCTATTTCTCTCCATAAATCCAAATGTACATGATGATATCGTAAGCATATGAAATAGCACCATTAGTTTCTTGTTGTTGTGTTATAGTAGAAATTCTATCTTACAATATTTATCTTCCTTATGATTGTGTACTCCTGGGTAGTATAGGAAAATCTATCTCTTTACATTTCCACACTTGTTTTGGCCCTCCTTGCTAAAATTGGTCTTTTTTATGCCTGATTTAGTCCTATTTTGCATCCACAAGCCTTATTTAATGCATTTTTTAAGGATAATCCCAACACATACCTAATGACCAATCATAATTTAATGATTTTGGATTGTATGGCCTAGATGTAGTGATTTGGGACTCAAACACCACCTTGGGCATGTGGGTCCTACCTCAATTTTAGTGCCTGATCTTGAATATTACATTGAACTTAGAATTTCTTGAAATTTGTGTCCCAAGCTTAGCCTACTAGGACTCATATGCGATAATTGGCATATGATTCCTACTTAGATTGGACATTTTTTATTTCAAATTCTTAGTGGGATTTTATTCTCCTAGATTTGATGTCAGCTTGTAGTGTTGTAGTTTCAAAATAATTGGCATCAAAAGTATAAATATAAGGTTATTTCACATAATTTATCCAACAAGCTAATATTTTCAAGAGATAATCCCTATAGCACATTTATGAGATCAAGAGTAGTTTAGAGCATTCAAGAGCCAATTATCATGAATTTTGAAGCTACTTTAAAGATTCAAGCATCATGTCAAAGTCATCTTACATCATGTTTTTATGTGACCTAACATTTGTGATGCAAGTTCTTATGATTCAAGCAAGCATTCAAGTCAAGTTTCATTCAACATTAAAGAGTCAATATCTACATTCATGTTATCCATTTTCATACGAGATTACAACCTTTGTTCCAAGGGTTTGGTGAGTTCCAACATTGCATATTTGTTCATTCATCATTCCTTCATTCTATTTGATTTCATTTCAAGGTTTGATTACCAAATTAGATTTTCACCAAGGAAAACCCATATCCACTAACAAAACATTATTCCCTCTCTTTTATGTGTGATTTGTAGATTTAGGTTGAACATCCATTGAAGAATGAGATTTAATAAAGTTGTCAAAGTTGTCATCCACCTTGCAAGATTATAAAAAGTCACCTATAGGTAGGAAATTTGAGTTTCAGACACAAAGATTGAAAAGGAGAGAAGTTATTGGAGAACGCTAGAGGATACCAAAGTTTCAGATCAACCCTAATACAAAGACTTAATTGTGACTTGTGGCATATGAGTCCCAGTATATACCAATTATCAAATTTTTTCTATAGATCCTAGTTTAGTAGTTGAAAACTTTGGTTTTGTTCCAAAACCCAAAACTATGACTAAATTTACCCTACTATAATATGAGTCCTAGTGTGCATTAAAATTTATAATTTTAGGATTCGATACCCTATTTGAATAATATTCAACTTTTCAAGTGCACCTCTATTTATCTCCAATTTTCTATTATGATTTGAGTTCAATTTATAGGTCATATAGTTAGGTTTTGCAAGTTACTTTCATTTCTTGTCTTTCTAACCCTTTTCTTAGTGGTGAAGCCCCCTTTTTTCTTTAATCACACCTTGGGAGACCTTATAGAAATAATTTCTTCTCAATTCAACAATTGGATTAAGATCTCTAGGGTTTCCTTGTATGAAAGATAAAAATAGGTATCCCCCTTGTTTTTTTTCCATCTACTAAAGGTGGACACACCACCGATCCCTATTTTATTGATTTCTTTATTTTCCCAATTCAACCATTGGATTGCAATATCTATGGTTTCCTTGAATGAAATAGATAAAAATGGATATCCCCTTTGTGTGTGTTCCATCTCCTAAAAGGTGGACAAACACCACCACCCCTATTTTCTTCATTTCATTTTGTTGAACCTAGCCTTGAACACCATATTTCTGATTTGGTGTGCATAATAATACTAGACCAAGCTTACATTAACTTTGCAGTAGACCTTCCATTATTTAATTTGTATTTAGGGATTCTAAATCTTTTGTTAATGAAATTTCATATAGGTTGCATTTTTGCATCTATCATCATTGAATTTCATTTGAAATCTATAGTTGCACATAGTCTAGACTACATACAAATTAAAAACCTTAACATTCACTAATAATTTTCTAAATTTGGTGTCAAAACCCTTATCTAGACTCATTCACCCGTTTGGGCAACCTGGTCTTAGTACATGTTATTTTACCTACTTTGTGGGATTTCTATGGTGACTATTATTCATTGTTTGAAATCTTCAAAAACCCCTGACTAGGACTCAAATTCCCCGCTAGGCAATTTAGTCTTGTGTTAAATTTGAAGCTATATTTTACAACATTAAAAACATTTTTTCTATTCTTTTTTTTGTTGGTGTTAGATCTTTGTTTTAGATTAATGAATTTTTGTTTCACTCATTTCATTGCATCTAGCTTAATTTGGTTCATTTCATGCATTGCTTCATTTGAAAATTGCATTTACAAATTTCATATTAGGTTATTACATTGCATTTCATCATGGATATGTTCTTTGGTAATCTTTGGATCTCATTAAGGTTATTAGTGGATTTATCAAGTTGTTCTTTTGGAAATTACCCTAATGAAATTGAACCTAGTCATGCTTAATCAACTCCTAATGCATGTCCTCCTTGTGATGTTGACATCATTAGAGAAGATGATGATAACATGAATAAATTCATCAATGGTTTCCTTAACAAACTTGATACTAATGCATCATTTTATCTTTCCATGAAACAACCAACACAACTTGAGATGTTTGGTCTTTTACATCCTAAAATTGAGACACAGACTAAGCCTAAGCTCCCTACAATAGGTGAACATAGTACCTCTAGTAAAGAAAGCATTCAACCATCCTATGTTAACAAAGTGACCAGAACTCCTATAAACCTATAAGAGACATATGGAAAAGGATTCATGATCTTAAGAAAACAAGGATGTGATACAACAAGGGAGCATGATATTCATCAATTCTTAGAGAAAATACCTACTAAAGATACCAAAGGGATATATATCAAGATAATCCTCCTAACATAGGTGTCCTCATTCCTAAAGAATAATAAATACCTTGAAATGGTGATAAGGATGATAGGATCAGCTTAGGTCCTCCTCCTCAACATATAACTCAAGAAATTAGTGAGTCTAACAAGAAACAAAGGCATTACAAACTAAATAAACTACAATTCCCTTGTACATCATTTCCAACTAAAAGAACTCTACACATACTTCTAATCTAAGGACTTATTACATTACCACCCATGAGAGAGAATAAAAAACCAAATTCTAAGAACACAAACACATCACATTATCAATATTACAGAGTTCTTGGACATAGTACTGTGACTATTGTGCTTTAAAAAAATATTTAAAAAGTTTGATATCACATAAATAATCAATTAAAGCATGTCATTCCACTCCTTTCTATGTAATAGTTGTAGGATCATAATATTCTCACTGTTACATGTTTCATTGTGTGGTCTTCTTACTTGAAGGGATGTATCTTTCTCATGGTGGTGACATTGGGTGTGATGTCCTTCAAGAGTGCAATCTCTCTTAGCATATTATATTCCTCTTAGTCGATTGATGTGACACACTACATCCCCTAAGTCTCAAATATTTTATTCTTTGATTTTTCCCTCTCTTAGAGACATTAGGCACAATGTTCCCTAATTTAATACCTTACATGAACTAAGAAAAACTCCTTGGAACATACCTTACTCTAGTTCCACTTACAATATATGTTATATGGCCACCTTGAATAACACACTTTTCTTTCCTATGGAGCCATCTTGTTTATTCATGGGTGTTAAGAATACAAACTTTGATTGCCTCATGAATACTATTGTTTGTGTTTTGTGGTTCCTTATCAAAGTTATTAGGAGGTATAGATTTTGTATGGTTACTATATGGGAGACAAACATATGTGTTACTTTCCCATAGCCACTTGCTTGTCTTTGTGAGTGCATGCCAACTACATGCATATGTGTCTCACTAGGGGCTCACCTAGTGGACATACTGAAGTTCCAGTAGCCCTTCCGAGCATGTGTTAGTTTGCATAGTAGACATCGTGTTCAACCTGTAAACATTTTTGGAAAATAAACTTAGATCTGATTGACATCACATTTTTGATAAATGGTCAAGGCTTGATCCACCCTCTTTTTTTCTCATTCTTCTTTATTGTATTTTACAATATGTGCTTGTTCCTTGTTCTTGCTTCAATTACACTATTCACATGTGTGTTATTTTACACCTATGTTGGTTTCCCATAGGATCTTGATCCTATGGGCTTGCACAACCCTCTTGATCATTTTTGTCCTATCTTACTAGCATTGGTAAACCTCGACCCCTCTTGATATGATTTTGTCTACTTTAGTGTGAGTTTGAAGAAAATTCCTTCTCTCACTAAAGTGGGGGCTTAATGTTGTGTAGAAAAATGTATGACTTTACATTTTCACACTTTTTTGGGCCCTCCTTGCTAAAATTAGGATTCTTTATGCCTTATTTGATCCTATTTTGCATCCACAAGCCTTATTTAATGCATCTTTCTAAGCATTATCCTAACACATATGTTATGAACAATCATAATTTAATGATTTTAGATTTTATTCCCTAGATTTAGTGATCTAGAACTCATAAACCACCTAAGTTTCAAAGCTTGATTGTAAATTTTGAATTAAACTTATCAAATTTCTTGAAATTTGTGTTCCAACCTTAGCCTACTAGGACTCATATGCCCCAACTAGTGTATCAGTCTCGCTTAGCTTGTGTTTTTTAGTTTTTGGAACCAAACTTGATCTTACCACTCACCTATGAATATTCCATAATTCAATTATTAGCAAGGGTAAGGATTAGCCAAGACAAAAGTAAGGATTTGAACGTCCTTATTTCTATTTTTCAAGCTCTGTGAAACCTAGGATGGTAATCCAAGTTATAATTTTCATATGATATTCATTTGATCAAGAATATTTTTACACATAGATACATTCTTGTAAAGAAAAAATAGATAACATTCATCAAAGACTTGGATGACCTTTAAACAAATTACTATCTATTACAAGGAATAAGATGTTTCTTCATATTGGTATATTGTAATTGAAGGTGTTTTTAAATTATTTTCATTATCATTTTAAGCTCCTAGTCAAGTACATGACTAACTCATTTATCTTTAGGATAACCAAATGAAAATTCTAGTGCCTCATACTAGGGTAATAGAGTCATATTCATAATAACTAGTAATAGATTGGAAATTTGAATTAGTAATTAATGGATTATTAACATACTGCATTATGGTATTCAACTCATTGTTCCTAAAAGATAACTACTTATCAATCATATGATCTTTCCTTATAAATATACGAACCTATTTTAGCATTTAATCAATTCATTGAATTGAAGCAAAAATAAAATCACCCATTCAATCAAAAAAATTGAAGATAAATGAAAAGATCATTTATGATTTCATTTATAATCTAGAAGAAAATTACATAGGAGAGAATATTCCTTTGAACTAGCATTTTCATTTATAAACTATTGCTACGATAAAATTATTTGAGATTATTGCAAAAAAAACATACCCTAGACTCCTTACTAATATATTCATCTATGCATGAATCTACAATCTACTCTTTCATGAGCTTAATTTTCCCACTTAGGCCATTTTAGACTGAAAAAATGAACTCTCCCTAGGAACTAACCCTAATATCACATTTATGCAAGGATGGGAGCAACAAGCTTCAAGTTGAATTACCATTTCAATTACATTTCATTTGACACACATTTCATTTTAGGTTTGGAAACCACCCAGATGGCTACACTTAATCATTTCAAAACAAGGGAAAATGAAAGAAAAAACTCCACCATTCTATTCAAGTAGACTAGATAGCCTTCCAAATGGTTTTGTTTGTCAATGTAATAGCTCCAAAATCCCATGTCCACATCAACCAAATAATATTCTCCATCAACACCATAGGAAGAAACATGTATACTAACCAAAAAAAGGAACATTCACCATTGAAGACATGGAGTTCAACAAACCCACCTCACACCAACCCAAAATATTCCCACGTTAGCACCAAAGACAAAGAATGAAATACACACCAAAGAGGATAAGTTTTTTGCAATGGCAATGGTGTCATAAAAAATGTAGTGCCCCTCCATTCTCATAGTGGATGTGCAGGAAGTTTGGCTTTGGAACTTGGAGATGAAAGTAAAATAATAGAGACATTTAAAGGTATGTGCTAATGATGTTAAACAATTGATATTGTATATCATGAATTTATGGACTAAGTAAAAAGGTTAGAAAATGATTTATTATGTGTTTAAGGATATATTTATCATGATGTGTGTGTTCAGATATGACCATTACTACGATGTATGTTATTGACATATTGATGTGATGAAGGTGTTTTGTTACCTTTGGGGTTTTCACTTGATTCTAATATATTATTATTGTGTTGTCATATTATTATGATTTTGATTATGGTTATCTTTATTATTATAAAATATACTGATTTGTGTTCAAGTTTTGTGGTTGCAAGATGGGGCATGAACTTCTATTAGTGTTTTGGTGAGTATGATGCATATTTTTATGTTATTGTTATTATGCAGAGATTTACTTGGATAATTGAGTGATACAGTAGTATGTTTGTTAGGATAAGTGGAAAGGGCGGCATCGTACCATTGGATGTATGAGAGACATACGAGAATGAGATACGATTGCTAGAGCTTCTTTCTTAGTGCTTCGGCTATTATGCACATGTGCTCTAATTTGTATGTTTAAGTGAACAGGTACTAGGCTACGTCTCTACCTAAATTAGTAGGTCTGAGCGTGCCTCTAATCCCAATGGTGGTTGAGGAGATAACATCTAGGCCCAAATTATAACCTAACCCTAGCCATTGTTCTCAATTAGAGACAATTGATAAAGAATATGTTAACTTTTTGGGTTGTCATGAGACAATGTCCGATCTTCTTTACCCTATGTTTGGAGTGTTGCATTTATTCGATTGTTTCTTATGTGATATGTGACTGTTTGATTTTGTTGTCTAACCTTAGTTTTGGATCCCAACCTGTTGGTGTTAAACCTTGTGGTTAGTTGAATTGTTGTGATTGTGATTAGTGTTAGCTATCTTTTGATGTGAATATTGCTCTTTCATGTGAAGTTATTTTATGATTTATATTTTACCTTAGTTTGTGAATTATTTGAGTGAAGTTAGATATTGAATCTATTATATTTATTGTTATAATTTTTATTAATGTGTTTGAGGTGTGATATAATATTATCCATAAGTAACATTTATTTATGTTATGTTTTATTATATTATTATTTTGAGGAATAATTATTTAATTATTTTTTATTATTATCATTATTTGATATTTGGTTATTATTTATTGAGTAATATTTGTTTTACTTCTGTTTAGATATAATTTTTGCATTATTAGTCTCTTGATTCATTTTATTAAAATAGTCACTAAATTTATGTTTTATGGAGTCTTTATATGGTTTTGATGATTTAAAATATTTCCTATGTGATAGCTTTATGGGTGAGAGGTATTTTTATTTTATAAAATTATATTTTTTGAGTCCAGAACCCACCCTAATTACTCCATTATGAAAAGTGACGAAAATGGAAGTTGAAAGGGTTACTGAGAGGTTGTCTTTTGGTGGGGGAAAGTGTTCTCTTGATTTTTGGGGGAAAAAAAGGGTTTGGGTTCTGGGGGGTTATTCTTTTTAGAGTGCATGTTGGATTTGGATTCTTTTTCCTGAGAGATTTTCTATGCATGCAAAGAGGAATGAGCAATGGAGAATTTATTGCAATTCAAAGGTTTTGAAAGTTAAAAACTTTGGAGCTCAGCATCAAATTCCTGTCATTCCCAAGCGTTGGTCTAGGTTGGATTTTCAGATCCTGTATTAAAATTTTCTTTTGTATGCATGAATGATTTGATTGATTGATTTCTTTTGATTTTTGAAAATAAATATTGAATAGTTTTATTTTGTGTGTGAATAAAACATTAAATTTTTCTAAAATAAAAGTGAATACATATTTGTGTTCTTGTTCTTTACCAGTAAAAAGAGTCTGAGTGCGTCCCTCATAACTCTATTTTTACGAACTGGGTTAGTGAGATTTTTAATGGGTTTTTTTCATTTTGTTGTCATTTAAATCTTATCCAAAAATCTTAGAATCCCAGATTGTATTTTGTGAGATATGGTTAAAACACGGGACTGCTGTCAAGTTACTCCTCTATAATTGCAAATATCTTTATTTTCTCTCTGTAACCAGCCAATAGAAGATTGAAATTCTAAATTTATAGGGGTTTGAAATAGCTTAAATTAATTTTAATATTCTTTTTTTTTTTAATATTTTATTTTGGATAAAATCTGGTTATTAAGTTACTTATTTTGTTATTTGATTGTAATCGAGTATTGCCAAAAAGAGGGTTTTATGGAATCTGTCTATTGTTTTGCATTTTATGAAATTATTATTCATTTTTAGTCAATTTCTTTCACGTTGCTGAGTAGTCGACGTCTAAATTTGAAATAGATATTTTACAGATTTTAATTTTGAGTTCATATGACTATTTTATGGCTGTTTTATTGTTAACAGATTTGACTATTGTCAAGTGAGAATTAGTTTAGTTTTAAAAGTTGTATTTGAGGGTATAACTATATTATTTGATGTGTATTATTTTTTACCATTTTTATTTAATTGTGTTTACTATTTTCATATTATAAATCCCTACATATTTGTGAGATCTTGCATTGAAATTTCTATATTTGTACAATTAATTATGTCAGGGATGTGCATTGTTGGTCTTGATTGTGAATTACTGAATTACAGTGTGTTATTAGGTTATAATATTGTGAGATTGATGTAATATAATTTATTGTAATATTGTGGTTTAATGATAAGTTTTTAGTTTTCTATCCATTTGTGTTATGTGTTTGAGGTCTATAGAAGTACCTAGAAGCATTTGTGAAGTTATTATAATTTTCGGTTGATTCTTATTTTGGTAGTTTTCTTGGGATGTTTAGTGTCAGCCATTTGTTATTTCTATTCTGTTGTTTGCTTGTTTGTGGGGCCTAGTGTTGTCTCCTAGCACGGAGGGAGTGGGCCTCAGGGTTCCACATGGTAGGGTGGTATTTCTGAACTATCCATTGAGATTTAGGTGGTGCAATTCATGCGCAACATGGAGAGTCTTTCCTTTTGCTTCATTCTATAATTGAATTTATGTGTAGGTGATATTTTCATAAAAAGACTATGTTTAGTGTATCTTATACATATGTACCTCTTAAATTAATGAATCATGCTCATTATAACATTCTTATATAGGAAAAGTAAGTGAATTGATACAATCTTGATTATACACATTTATACTATTGTTTAGTATGTAATAGAGAGGTTTAATGTAGAAATATTGTATTTATAATGCATGAGTTTAATTAAGTAGTAGATATGATATATCTTTATGTACTTATTTTATAACATTGATTAAGAATAGATTTGTATTGGCATAGTGTTAGATTTGGTTGAAAATAATTTCGATATGTTAGCATATATAATTTGATGTATGAGATCAATTTACATTCAAGTGTTAATAAAATATGGTCACAGTGTATGAAATATGTTTTAGACTAAATTAGTGTAGGTGTATCTTAGTAGCGACGTTAAGGGACCATCGTGGATAGGTGTGCAAATGGGTTATGTTCAATATTACTTTTAAGTTATAATGTGATTATAATATTATGTTATGTAATGATGTCATTTATATTAATTGGTTGAGTTGCATTAGTTAGTGTTACTTTAATTTTTTTTCTTTAAAAAAAAAATTAAAAAAAAATTGGCTTGGTGTTGTTGGTATTTTGTGTTAATTCACTTGGTCCCTTAGCGGGGCATTACATCTGGTATCAGAGCCAATGTTGCAGCACTGAGATCTTTGGTTAATGTTGTTTCCCATGTCTTATATAGTAACTTTTTTTGTGCATGTGCTGATGAATGTTTGATGTGTGACTAAAAATTCGTAGGGACCTTTGTGTTAGATACTTTGTTTTAATCTATACATTTAGTTGAGACGTTAGATAGAGGATTATACACTTTGTGTATTCTCTTGTTAGGTGTGATTCCTTATATGTTTGTAACTATTATTTTTTCTTTTCTTTTTTCTTATGTGACCTTGTTTCATTTCTATAACTTTTAATTCCTTAAAAGTGTAAATTTAATCTTGTGATGTATTGGTGTGTTTAGATTAATTATTTAACAAGTTGGCATGTAAATTATCTTTGTTTGACTAAATGTGCATTATGATAAGATGTTATTTGGCGTAATTAGGTTTCTTATGTGGTTTTATGCAATTGCTTAAGAGTGTATGTTATGTAATTAATAGGGAAGTCCTGACTTGAGTATGTCATCTATTCATGTGTTTTCTATGTTTTGTAGGAGTGTTTACACCTATATGATGTTTAGTGCATTTTCATAATGTTAAGAATATATCGCATGTAAAATGGTTCTTAGAATAGATTAAGGAAAATATGTAGGTAGTTTATAAATGAATTATTATTGATCTTTTGTGATTGCAATAATACATGTTAAGTGATGTAATGGAATTTTAATGTTGTTTTTTTTAGCTATGTTTATAAATAAAAAAGTTGTCTATGAGTGGTACTTAAAATTTGGGTAGAAAGTATGAATTATTTTTCCTTTGTATAGATGTTTTGTTTGGAAATGTTGCATTTGCAAATTGCTTGCATTGAATTAAGTTATCTTGTTTCTTCTTCATCCTAACCCACATACAGTTAATAAAATAAATAAATAAATAAATAGTATTAAACAACATTATGATAGAAAATTATTTAGGTCTTAAACTTGTATGCTTAAACCTTGACTATGAATCAAAGAAATAATGTTTGAATTTACTTGAGTGGTGGACTATATATTCTCTTCAAATTATACTCCTTATTTATGATTAATGCATAAAAGATAAATTATGAATGAGACTGAGTGTAGTTGTTAGGTATTTAATCTATGTATTTGGAAATAAATTTATGTGAATAAGTTTGCATCATATGATATAATATGTTTTTTTATATTTGGAAATGACTACTTTTGTGGAATAAATAAGATGCTAGTGCATATAACTAAATTTCTATTTTGAAAAATTATGATGATTGTATTGGTATTTGGACACCTTGGTTGTTTTGTATAATTGAAACCTATAACACAATGTCTCTCCTTTCTTACTTTTTGTATAAATAGAAAAGATTTATCCATTGGATGTCTTGCATGTCAAATTATTATGTGGGGGTAACATGTGAAACAATTAAGCTTAGGTATCAAATATGGATG
>VDFB02373506.1:0-12265 GCA_007258455.2 Sequoia sempervirens
CCTGTAAAAACTTAATTCAACATTATACAATGCTGCCCCAACACAAAACTAACTTTGACATACAAAAACCTTACTTTTTCACTTGGAAAACACATATTCTCATCCTAGGGCTTCATGCCCAACACCATTCTCAGGCCTCCCCTGCACTCACAAACCCCTCATACACCTAAAACTAATAAATTATGCCCATTCCACCGAGTAACAATGCAGACAAAAGGGTGGAATGGGTTTACAACATTTTTGAAACTACAAAACCCTCAAGAACTTTGTTTTAGACCCGGTTTGAGAAATTTAGAGATTAAATGCACCAAATTTTATGTGAAGCCTTCAAAACGGATCTAAATAAAAGTTAAAACAATTTACTAAACTGCCCCAAAGCAATTTAAATAAAAAAGGCATTGTACGAGCCGTACAGTTGCTACCAACTTCAGAATTACAGAAAATTGAAGGAAAAAACATAATTTTATTGTTTGAAATCCTTTACAAACTTCTCCAACCAACACACAATGAGTTCCTCAACATATTTAAAAAGGTTTTCCCACCAAACAAAACTATTTCAACTTCCTAAGTGACTTTTAAAAGACTTGATTGTTGGACTTCCTCTAAAAATGCAATTTTACAACTTTTCAAATTTTGCAATTTTGCACAATTTGTAAATTTTCAACATTTTGCACATTTTGAAAAACCAAACCTCCTACACACCTAGAAATCACAATAATGACCTATTGCAACATCAAGTAGTCTCATAGACCTTATTTTAATGCAAAAAATGAAAACTCCTAAAGCCTAGCCCTTAGCAATTTTGATTGACAAATTTTAACTAATGGTGCTTCTACCCAGTCTATAGTATCGTACACAAGTAATAGGATCCTTCTTGATCAGTTCAAATTTGTCAATGTTCATTTGAGCAATCGACTCTTGTTGTTTTTGACCTAATTGATGTTGTTTGTGTAATTCTTGTAGCGTGTTTATTAAAGGATCCCAATTTTGTTCGACACTACTAAAAGTGAGGAAGAATGTTAGTGGTCCTAGTTGTCGTATCATTGCAAAAACATTTTTCTTAAGTTGTGTATAATCTAGGAATATTTTTTATGCTTTTGAAGTCAACATATCCAATATCTGATTTTAGAATTCTTTCAAGATTTGGTTTGTGTTTCACATCCTTTGCAACTAGCTTGCATCCTTTTAGTTGGCCCTTTCGTATTCCTATGGACATTTTAGACAAGACTTGTAGTATTAGTATCTTGATAGTTTTGAAAAATATGTTTGTTGTGTGATGTGTAAATTCTTTGTTTGATTGTAAAACTTCCCATTGTGTAATTTTGTGATATGTAAAGTTTTTTACAATGTCATCATCACGCGGCTTGCCAAAGAATAATGTTGGGAAATTCATTTCCTCAACATATTTGTCTTTAAAGATTCCAACAAGATAGTTTTGTTCTCTAGGTACAATTTTAATGATTTTCTCTTGCATGTTATGTATACTTCTAAATTCTATGAATCCATGGACCAAGGTTTCAGATGGATTCTCATGTTCCACATCACTATTTGACTCAGTTTCAATTGTGATAGGCCCAGTACTTTCTTCAAGTTTATCATTGGTATGCAAAAAATGTTCCCAATCTTTGTTTATTTGGACATTTTGCATGTTGTATAGTGTTGTTTTTGACAATCGGGCCAAAGCTTCCATGACAAGGTCAGATCGTACCATGCCCTTTTGAAATGCATTTTTGTATTCCAATCATCTTTTGAGTGAAACAACAATCATTTGTGTGTTATTGGTTGATTGTGGTAATGCCCTTTGTATAATTCTAATGTCGATAGGGACATTAATGATAGATCCTGTTAGACCTATTTGAGATCTTTTGTACCCTAGTTCCCAGATTTGTGCAAATGCAATTCTAAGCAATACAAGTCATTCCTCTAGTTGAGACAAAAGTTGGACATATGACAATGGTTTATTAGTTCGTATTTTTTGTGGCACAACATACTTTGGTATAATGAATTGTTTTAGTGCGGAGTAGCATATATGGCATATGCAATCTATCAATGCTATGGATCTTAACTGTACTAGTTCATAATATATTTCCTTTTGCTTGTCTTTGAATTTTCTAGTATCTTTGCTAAAACATATCATTTGGCAGATTGTGCATGTTTATTTTGGTGTATCTTGAATTGTTGTTTCATAAAGCTCTACTACTAACATTTTTTTACCCTTATTTGATCTAAAAGGCATAGGTTGGTTTTCTTTATTATTATTTCTAATAAAGTGTTTAAGGTGTTGTAGTCTTACAATAGAGTTATGATTGAGATACTTGTGTTTGATTGTATGAATAGAATTGCTCTTGTCATTCTTTAGCTTTTGCTTTTTGTTAGCATTTGTATTTTGGTATTGTATATTGTTTCTAATGAGTTTTTAAAGTTGATTTAACCTAACTGGTTGTTGGGCATTTGGATTCTATGGCTGAATTCTTAGAAGCAATTCAAAATGCCCACTTTGAGGGGTTGCATTGTGGAACATAATGGAATATTCTGGCAAATTGGATACATTGTTAAAGTGCAAGTACTTTATCCCTGATGTTGTTGACCAAACAGATATCTATATATTCAACCATTTGGATAGCCATTGAATACAAAATACGTCTCCCCATAAGTCATTTTTATCGTTAGTGGCTGTTGGTTTCGTGGAAAGGCGCATCCTGCGTAGATATGTTTCTCGGTCATGCACTTTGTGCAATCTATAGAGACTTTCGGGGTCTAGTGCAAGGTCATATGATCTAATTGCATCTTTATCTTGTTTTTCTAAAGAAGTCAAAAAGTAATCTATTGTTCCTCTCAATAGCTCAACCGATGTATACTGATTGTTTAGTAGTGTTTCTAATGAATCAAACAAGTAATCTCCAACGTTGTACTTAAATGTACCTACTCTACATAGTTTGTTTTCTTTTAATACATTGTTTATATTGCAAACTTGTGAGCACTTTGCATATTCATATCTATCAATGTCTATTGTTTCCATACTTTGATATCTTGTTTCTATTCATAATGCATATAATATTAGGTTGTTGAATATGCTAATAGGCCTTAATATGCATATATGTTGAACCTTACATACTATGAACATAAATGGAGGGAAAGAAAGTTGATCTTTTGTATAAATGTTAATTTTTGCACTACAAACAAAAAAGCAACAGTGATCTAAGAATCTAACAGGTTGTATTTTCATGTTTAACAATCAACTGTATTTGCAACAATGTAGATTTTTGTCTCATGCTCAAATTGTAACCAACGGATCCTGTTAGAGGGGAAAATGAGACAAATGAGCATAGTTGATGACATGTTATATGCAATTCATAAACATAAAGCAATCAATGCTCAGTGAATTCTGAATTAATAAGAACTCTATTATAAAAGTCAAAAGTGTATTTAATAATAGATAACAAAGTCTTTGTAAGTTTTAACAATTGATTTGGAAAATCTTGTTTACAGGATTTGTAGAATCAAAGAAAACTTAATCAAGTATGAACTGAATCTTTCATGGGTGAATTCTATCATTAATTTATTTTTCTATTGCATAAAGTAGGTGTGCTACTCTTCTTTGTGTAAGCAAATGACCAAAATATTAATTTAGTTACATCATTGAAAAGTACCAACAAAAACAATAAGTTGAGCCTAGTGGTATGCATCAATCTCAATACCTTGTAATCTGTTAATGGTGAACAGGTGTATACGGGAATGCTTCTCCATGTCTTGCCCGACTAAGTGCATAAATAGTGAGAATGGCAAGAGTGTTACATGTGAACATGTGAGACTATAGAGTAGACACCAAATTTTCCTCTGATTAATGCACAAGAATATGATCTGCAAATTTTGTAAAGAACGTTGAGGTAGACAAAAATGTTCTATTGTTTGCAAGACAAGAAACATTTGCAGAAGAAAGATTACTTTAGGAAAAATGTGAACAGTTTATTAATCCAATAACTATTCAAAAAATGGACAAATTGAATGTCATATTGCAATGGTTTCATTTGCAACTAAAAGACAATAAAGAAATTATCTCTTTTTCTATTGGTTGGAGTACGCCTTTTATTCATTTTTATTGAAGTAAACTGGTAGAATAGGAAGGCAGTATTCTTGATGTAGTCAATACATGTTTAATGTATTATGTGTTGTCCATAAGCATCAAACATAGAAATAGATGATAAAATTTGCAAGAAAATAGACCAACACAATATTTTTTCCTAAACATTGAGGCATTAAATATAGTTTTTGCAAGCTTTGTTGATAGGTTGATAGCCACTAAAGCACTGAATACATAGGCAATGCATAAAATGCTTGTACAATTTAAATCACGTTGGTCAATGTATTTAGTTTCGATGCTTATTGATTTAGCTACAAAAAACTATGCTATTTAGGAAAATCTCTCAAAGAAAACTGTATAGCTTTTCCATAATTGGAGGGCCTGACAGACTTATCAAACATGGAATAGGGGAATGTAGAGCTAAAAACACACAAGTTTCTAAACATACAATAAACAAATGAAAATTAGCACAAATAAAACTGATCAATGTGTGTTTAATAGACTATTGTTTCTGAATCGCCAGTCATACTGTTTAATGTATTAAACATGTATTGACTTCTTTAGTATGTACCAATTGAATGGCAAAGGTGAGACAATTTGCATTCAATGATTAAATATTTGCAAAATATAAAATGTTCTCCTATTTTCGTAATTTACTTTAACAAAAATGAATAATAGACTTGCTCCAACCAATAGAAAAAAAAAGTTATTTATTATCTGTAAATTGCAATTGAGACTACTGCAATAGCAACTTACTCTTTAGCTTTGCTAGTGACTGGCTTGTCTATGTGTTTGTGATACTTGATAACTAGTAATATCGCTTCTTGTTACGAAAGCTAATAAGGCAAGTGGGTAAAGTGAATGACATATGCTTTGAGCAAGGTCTTGTTGACTGTGGAGGTGTTCAATGCATTAATTATGTGTTTACTACCTAGGTGGCTAGTAGCCTATCAACAAAGCATGGAAAAAATTTATTTCATGTTTGAATCTTTGCAAAAATTTATGACGTTGGTCCATTTTTTTGCAAATTTTATCATTGTTTTTGTGGTTCATGTTTCACTATTGCAATTGTTAGTTTATGTCGATAGGCAAGCTTACATTTGCATTTGTTGAATTTTCTTTTGAAATAGTTGTTGATTGTGTTGGTTGGAATAGGTCTATTATTCATTTTCATTTAGATAAATTAGCAAACTAAGGGTACATTATATATTCTAGAAAATATTTAATTGTGAATAAGTGAATACATGTTTAATCCATTCAATGCAATTTATGTGAGATGTGTTTAAGAGGTGGTGAGTACGCAAGCATTAAATGCAAATTTAATTCATGAAATCTTAGGTGACTGTTGCCTTTAATTTGTGCTAATTCTTGTTTGTTCATTATTTCTTGAAAAGCTTTATCCTAGGAACAATAGACTGCCAGTAAGCAGTTTGTGCATTTGTTTATGATACTTCAAGCGATTCACCAACAGTGCACTTTTACATAAGAAATAACATGCAAAAGCACAACGAAGAGCTTAAAAACCTATGAGCTTTTGAACAAACAATAGACAAACAAGAATAAGCAAAAACAAAACCCAACACTCATACGAGATTTCATGAATTAACTATGCATTCTCTACATATGCACTGACTAGCCCTCCAACAGATCTGGCACCCACAATCCAAGAGACCTTGTTCAAACCGTACAGTTTTCCCTCTAATGCTTCTAGCTATCAAGTATTCAAAACAAATAGACGAGCCACTCAATAGTTGCACACTGTTCGTATGACTCCTACCTTATTCAAGCATTGTACAAAATGACAAACGTCGAAGATAGCAACCCACAACCCAAAACACATAAGATTTTCAACAAACAATAAATAAACAATAAGCAAAAACCAACACTTGTCTCATATTCCATGAATTAACTATGCATTGTCTTCTTTTGTTCGTGCTAGCTATTCAACACATATCGTGTAGTTTGCATTTAGTGCATTAAACATGCATTCTCTATTTCAATACTCACCATCCCACCGCCAAAACTCACACAATATGCATCCCCCGATTAAATATTTGCCACAATATATAATGTCCCCCTATCTCCCTAATTTGCTTAAAGGAAAATGAAAAATTGACCTACTCAAACTAATAGAAAAAGACATAAACCGTAATTTCCAAGTATGTTGGTTGTTACAAAGGCCAGGGAAACAAATGGGTACAATACGTGGCATATGTTATGCAACCCATGAACATGCAACAGTTGAAGCCAAGGAGTAGCTGAGTATTGTAACAAACAACAATTATCAAAGGAAGACGTGAATGTTATAAGAAAAGTCTTGTCTACTGTGGAGGCATTCAATGCATTTGCTATCTATTCATTACCTAAGTAGCCATGAGCTTAGTAGCAAGACTCAGGAAATTTGCATTTAATGTTTGCATGTTTGCAAAAAAATTATTGCATTGCTATTTTTTTTCTTTTGTGCATATTTTAACATGTGCCTCTGTTTCATCTTTATGAATGACATAGTATCTTGCACAATTTGCATTCAAAAGACTATTTTTTCTTATGTGTGAGCCATACTATCTAATGCATTAAACATGCATTGCCTATTTCAGCATCTACTATCTTGCTCCTGAAGGTTGCACAAATTGCATTTACACATTAACTGTTTGCAAAATATATAATTTGCTTCTATTTTTGCAATTTTCTTTAACGAAAATGAATATTAGGCCTAGTGTAAGCAATAGAGAAGCAGAATAATTGTCTATTATTGCTCAATTGCAAATGAGACCATTGCAATTGTAACCTACTCGTTGGCTCTACCAATGCACAATATAGCAACCTATTCATGCCATTTTTTATCTATTGTACCTATTTGTACACTTATTCCTTATAACAGGAAATAAAATTTCTAGTCGCACCAGATCAAAAGTACTGGAACCAGGATAAGTGCAGTCACCTAAGTAAATTTCTACAATGAATACAGTTGTAACGAGTTACTATTGCAATTGTTTAATTGACTTTTCAAATAGTTGGTTATTCAATGAAATTGTATTGTTTAAAATACTTTGACAATGGCCTACTACCTATCCATGCAATGAATTCAAAGTTAATGCATTGTATGCTTGTATGAGGAAAAAGACCTTGCTCAAAGATCTAAAAAACATTGCTTTGTCTAGTAACAATAGGCTAGGAGAGATTAGGATTGGTGCCTATCACTAATGCTAGCATATCATGTTTCTTAACACGTTTGTTGATGTTGTTTGTATGCTTAAAAAGTTTAGTGCATTTCCTATGTTATTCCAATTTAATAAACTATTGTTTTTGATCTATCTGTCATACCATTCAATGCATTTAACATGCATTGATTGTTTCAGTATCTATTATCGTGTTTTCAAAGGTGGCAAGATTTGCATTTAATGGTCAAATATTTGCAAAATATATAGTGTCCTTTTATCTTGGTAATTTAGTTTAACAAAAATGAATAATAGGCCTACTCCAACTAATAGAATAATTGTAACAAATGACAATCAAGACATGAAAAACTGAAAACTTTGACCAAGGTCTTGTTGACTATGCAGACATTGAATGCATTACCTATTTATTTGTTACTTGAGTAGCTCTCTGCCTACTAGCAAAGCTTGCAGGATTTGTATTTAATGTCTAAATGTCTGTGAAAATTTCTCACATGATTTGCATTTAGAACACTATTGTTTATGATCTGATAGTTATACCATTTAACGTATTAAACATGCATTGACTGGTTCAGTAGCTATTGCCCTCTCGCAAAAGCTGGCACAATTTGCACGTAGTGATTGAATATTTTCCAAAAATATAATGCGCTTCTAATACCTTGATTTACTTTCACAAAAATGAATAATAGGACTACTCCAACAAATAGGAAAAAGAGATAAATTGTTTATTATCTCTTAATTGCAAATGAAGCCATTGCAATAGCAAATTGTTGCTTGGTTTCAATTGCTTCATCTCATATGTCATCTACTATATCCATGTGTACAATTAAGCTTAATAACAATGAACAATGCTTGTAGTTACATTAGAATAAAAGTATTGATACCAAGACAAGAGCTGTCACTCAAGTCACTTTGTAGAATGAATACAGTTGCAACAAGTTACTATTGCAATAGTTGAATTATCTTCTCAGATAGTTGCTTGTTGATTCAAAATATATTGTTTAAAATGTTTTTTAGAAGCCTCAAGCTTTCGTTGTTTTTGGAGAGCTTGTTAACAAGCATATGTTTCATGTTTATGAATAACATATTGTATGCATGGTAACAATAAAGCTGACACAATATGCATTTAATTCTTATTTTTTTCATTTGCAATTGTAATACTTGCTTGCCCAATCAAATTTAATTGTCTTGCACTAGCCCTACTATACATTTTTGTTTAAGTAATCTAGGAGAATAAGATATTATATATTTTGGCAAACATTTAATCACTGAATGCAAATTGCATAAGGTTTTCTAGTGTGCTACTTAGCACTACAACAGTAAATGCATGATTAATGCAATAGGTCTATTATTGATATTCGTTTAAGAAAAATAGGAAAGTATCAAGACACCATAAATTCTGGAAAATATTTAAAAAATGAATTGCATATCCCATGATTGCAACTATGCACATTTTTTATTACAAAAGTAACGTGCTTTAGAGCAAAAAATAGTTTCGTGTTTATGAATTACATGGCATGTCATATACTATGCCCATTTGTTTCTTTGAAAAATCGGATTCTTGAACCAACATTCTCCTTTATTGTTCACAACTCTTCCAATTCATAATTTTCACGCACATTGGAAGAATTAAATTTCATTGCAAACAAAGCAGTAGTATGGTACAAGAATCTGACCTTGCAGATTGTTGTTGAAGAACCAAGTCTGGTAGCAGCAATATGGATCTTTGTCCTACACTTCAATTGCAACCGATGGTTCCTGTGCCAGATACAATTTAGAGAGATGAGCACACTCCATGACATAGAACATGCTGTTCATAAACATGTAACAGAGAAGCACACAATAAATTTTGCCAAATATTGAAGAATTAAATCCAAACTGTATGACCTTCGTTGTTGAATTTGGGCTTAGTGCAGTTTAATTTGCTCATTGGCATTTGTAATATTCACTTGGCTAATCAAATTTGATTGTTTTGCATTAAGTCTATTAATAATTGTAGTCTTAGAAAATTAGTAAAATATGGAAACATTGTGTACTTGGGGTTCATGGACATATTTTTCATGTTTGAAAACCATGATTTATCTCTTTTTCTATTGGTTGTAGCACGTATACTATTCATTTTTTATTAAAAGTAAATTAGGAAAGTAGAACCTTATATATGTTGACAAATGTTTAATCACTAATGCAAATTTCATAAACTTTTCCAATGGACTCCTTGGCACTATAGCAACCAATGCATCATTAGTACACTAGGTCTATTATTGATTTTCGTTTAAAAAAAATAGGACAATAGGAACACATCACATTTTTTCACAAATATTTAACCAATGTACTCCATATCCCATGATTACAATTATGCATATCTCTGTTTGCAAAAGCAACATGCTTGTCAAGGGAAAATAGTTTCATGTTTATGAATTACATAACATGTCACTAAGTATGCTCATCTATCTATTTCGAAAGTCAGATTCTTGAACAAGCGTTCTCCTTTACTGTTCACAAATCTTCCAATACATAATACTTAGATATATTGCAAGATTTAAATTTCATTGCAAAGAGAGCGGGAGAATGATACATGAACCTGACCTTAGAGCTTGTTATTCAAGAACCAAGTTCACTCGCAACAATATGAATCTTTGGTCCCCAATTCAATTGCAACTAGTGGTCCTTGTTATAGCTACAATTTTGACAAATGAGCATAGTCCATGACATATAACATGCTATCCATAAACATGAAACAGAAAAGCACACAATAAATTTTTCCAAATATTTAAGAATTAAATCGAATTTGTATGAGCTTTCACATGCAAAATGTGGTCAATGCAATTGATACATAACACTTGCAAATGAACAAAATTCTATAATATAGACACTCGTGGTTTTATCTCTATAGATAGCACTTCAGTTCTTAATTTTCTCATTTGCATTTCTAATATTTAATTTGGCCAATCTAATTTCATTTTTTTTGAAGTAGGTCTACTATTCATTTTAGCTTATGGAAATTAGAAAAACATGTGAAAATTATATAGTTGGGAGTGATGAACATATTTTTTGGAGCACCTGTGCTAAAGTAGACATATACGCAGCATGTTATACACATAATCATCATGTGAAAAATTTGAGGCACACACATCAAAACACTCTTGCCCTCCAATACATGTAGTAAAAAATGCTATAAAATTCATGGCAAACACCATGACTTGTAACTTCTTGGCAAATGCCATGAATTTTAAAGTCATGATAAATGCCACAAATTTTATAGCATTTCCCTGCATTCTCTGCAGACCAAAATAGCTCCTTTATTTCTTCTTCCTCGCAATCTTAGATGCAATACGTGTTTCAAAAATATATAACCAATGAACTGCATATCCCATGATTACAATTATACAAATTTTTGTCTGCAAAAGCAACATGCTCATTAGGAAAAAATAGTTTCATGTTTATGAATTGCATGGCATGTCATTCACTATGCTCATTTGTCTATCTGGAAAGCTAGATTCTTAAGAGAATTAAATTTCATTGCAAAGAAAGTGAGAGAATGATACAAGAATCTGACCTCGTAGCTTGTTGTTCAAGAACCAAGTCTATTTCTAGCGATATAAATCTTTGTCACCCACTTTGGTTACAACCAATGGTCCCTATTATAGCTACAAAATAAACAAATGAGCATAGTCCATGACATAGAATATGCTATCCATAAACATGAAACACAAAAGCACACAATAAATTTTGGCAAATATTTTAAAAATAAATCCAATATGTATGAACTTTGTCACACAAAATGCAGTTAATGCAATTGATACATAACACTTGCAAACGAATAAAATTCTATAATCTAGACACTGCTGGTTTTATTTTCATTAAATGCAAAATGTCCAAGATGTCTTTGAGAGCTGGCAAGTATGCAAGCAACAAATGCATAGTTAATTCTTGTTTGTTTATTGCTTGTTCAAAAGGTTGTATGTTTTTAGCTCTCCATGTTATCTATTCATATGTGAAACTTTTTAACCAGAACTATTGCTTGTTGTTACAAGGGCTAAGGAAACAAATGTGTGCAGTCCATGAAATATGGCATGCTACTCATATACAACCCTTTCCAATGAATCAAATTCCATAAACTAAACATTTCTATAATCAAATTCTATAATATGAGCATTGCATCAAAGGCTTCACTGTAGTACTAGTGATAGGGACCAATCCCAATATCTCAATCTATTATTTCCAAATAAAGAAATACGCTTTTAGATCTTTGAGCTAGGTATTCTTCCTTGTACAAGCATACAATGCATTTACTCTGAATTCATTGCTTGGATAGACATTACCCTGCTAGCAAAGTATTTTAAACAATACAATTTCATTGGACAAGCAACTCTTTCAAAAGTGAATTGAACAATTGCAATAGTAACTTGTTTCAACTGTATTAATTATACAAAGTCACTTAAGTAGAGTTTCCCTTTTCCTGAGATCAGTACGATGTGAAAGCATACACAACCATTCTCGTTTAGAAATGGTTCCTTTGATTAAGACCAACATATCATGTTTGTCAGCAAACTTTTCAATCTTGTTGTCTTGCACATATTGCATGTACTGATTAAATAATTGAAACAATATATAATGTATTCCTATTGTCCTAGTTTACTTAAATGAAAATGAATAATAGGCCTACTCCAACCAATAGAAGAAGAGATAAATTATAATTTTCAAACACAAAAAATATGTCCTTAAATCCCAACTATAGGAAAAATACCAAAATATTTTAAACAATTCAATTTCATTGATCAAGCAACTATTTCAAAAGAAAAATCAGTAAATGCAATAGTAAACATGCCCTCTACATTCACTATTTTTTTTATAAAGTGGGTGTTATTGCTTACTGATTTATCCACAAAAACAAAGTAATTGGTAATGCAGCTCAAACAAAACTCAATCAAGTATCAACTTAATCTTTCATGTCTCAAATATATCATCTATATCTCTCTTTATTGCATACAGTTGGTTTGTCATTCCT